>PVKU01004139.1:0-86520 GCA_004027475.1 Anoura caudifer
ATACAGTATACAACAATAAGACTGAAACCTAATGTGAATTATGAACTTTGGGTGATAATGATGCGTCAAGGTAGGCTCCTCAATTATAACAAAAGTACCAGTCTGTGAAATATTGATAATGGATATGGGGGAATATGAGAAATCTCTCTGTTTTCCACTTAATTTTGCTGTGAACCTAAAACTTCTCTAAAAAATAAAAAATAAATAAAAATAAAAATAAAAAAAAAGAAAGGCAGCACAATGAAGTAGTTAAGGGTAAGGACTCTGAAGCCAGTTACCTGAATGTGAACCCCAGCTCTGCCACACTCCAGCCAGGTGAACTTGCAGAAGTTATTTAACCTCTTGATGCCTCAGTGTCACCAACTGTAAAATGGAAAACAATGCCAGTCTCATAGAATTGTTGTGAAAATTAAATAAATACCAGAGCTCAGAATAACACATGGAGCAAAGTAAGTGCTCAATAAATGTCAGCTGCTATTACTGGAAGGAAGGATATACGTGTTCAGGAATAACAGTTAGTGACGAGACTCGGTCCTGCTGGGTTGCTGTCCTATGTTGTGAGAAGTTCTGGAAACTTACGGGGCATGGGTTAGAGACCATTAACTGGGAATGGGTAAGAGATAAATACTATCAGGATAATGACTTTTGAAAGTATCCTCAGGTGACCTCAGGGCTTTTCACAAGCCCGGATTCCTCAGGAGTTGAGGGCAGTAAGTATGGCTTCAGGAAAGTTATTATTGTGGAACAGACACAGTAGTGAAAACATTGGAGGAAAATTACATGGGGTGAAGCAGGAGGAG
Organism: Anoura caudifer; assembly: GCA_004027475.1. Classification (NCBI taxonomy): domain Eukaryota; kingdom Metazoa; phylum Chordata; class Mammalia; order Chiroptera; family Phyllostomidae; genus Anoura; species Anoura caudifer. Next base: position 801 of record PVKU01004139.1, read on the forward strand.
ATCCCACTGGATGGAAGCACCTGTCTTTAGCAGCAAGACAGATACACTGTTTGAGTGAAAAGGGACAGAGCTGAAGCTGAGGTTGATGTCTGATTTCAGAGGGGAGACAAGTCCCCTGGCCACATCAGAGGAGGCATTAGCATCCTCTTTTGATATTGATAGAATGAGATTTTTCAATAAATTCACCCCCCAAAATTCAAGCTTTGTATCAGTCAGTCAACAAATCTATATCAGAATATGTGTATGAAATATGTTAATAACACTCATCATTAGGAGATGCAGAAGTACCAAGGAGTCGCTTCCAGGTATCCTGGCCCCTGATCCATAATGTCTTTTACCCCAAATAATAACATAATCTAGATGAAAACAGGGTGCTCCTTACAAGGTAAACAGAACCTCAAAATAAGTCTTGAAGCAATCCCTTTCAAACCCTAAGGTCCTCCTATATAACCTTGGCTTCCAAAATCCTTCATATACGCTACTACAACTTTAAACCAACATTTAAAAATATAATTTAATGTGTATTTTCATATTTTACTCCATGTAATCATCACAACCTTATTGTTTCCTAACCTTCCCAGACATAAAACTGAAGTACCGTGAAGGAAGCATCCTGCCCCATATTAGGTTCAAAATGGCTGAGCCAGGGTTCAAACCCAGATGGGACTGATTGGGAGGACCAGACTTCTCATCATAAACCCCCCTAGGTCCTTCCCTCCACCATGTGGCAAACTGACGTGCTTGGCAGCTTCTCCTTAAAGTGGTTTGGAGCCCAGGCCTTAACACTAATGGGGCATTAGCATTTCTCTTTGCATTCATCCCCAGGCATCCTTTCAGTTCGGCTGATTCTGACACCATATTTCCTATAGCAAAGGAAATGCTGTGGAATAGGGGAGCTCTCAGATGTGGACTTGATTGAAACGGGTGAAGTTTGTTTTCTTTTATGTTCTATTTCTCCCATGCCTTCATAAGCTAGTGGATCCAGATGGCTGGAATCACCAATTAAAAACAAAGAGAACACAAGGGAAGGAACAAGGGAGAGAGAGAGAAAGATACCAAATGGTAATTAGGGATGAGACAGCTGAAATGGCTTCATGATGGTAAAGATCCTTTCATTCCAGAAGAATGTGTGTGCAAATTAGAGTCTTTTTCTCCTTCTGCACTGCAAAGGCAATCTAACATTAATAAATTGCCACCAGAATTCTTTATTTCTATAAGGAAATATGTGCTGGTAAATGTTTCCACAGTAATCAATGTGTGTCATTTAAATTACAGATTGGCTGATGTAAAAAAAAAAAATTGAAAAGGCAAGAGGAACAGAGCCCCCTCTGAGGATTCCAAGCTCTCCAAACCTGTGGTCAGGCAGCATGTGTGGCTGGTCTGGAGGCTGCTGCTTGGAGAACAGACGTTTCCAAGGTCCACCAGCCTCATCTCAGAGGAGTTCGGAAAGGAAAGCTTAGCACCTTGGAAACGTTCTGATTGCCCAGTTTCCTGGTTGGTAACAAATATCTCAATTACAAACCTTTCAACTTCTGGTTAGAAAGAGAAGTGAGAGAGGCGGAAGGAGTGAGAAGAGGGGAGGTGGAAGTGGAGCGAGGAGGGGAAAGGACATGGAGAGAGGGAGAGTGAGCATGAAGAAAAAGAAAATGTTGAAGAATAAGGAGACACTGGAGAAGAAAGGAAAAAAGAAAGGAATATGAAAGGGTTGGGGGAGAAGGAGGAGAAGAAAAGGGGGAAAGGAGAGAAAATCTTAATACGGGAAAAACCATGGAGAAGAATTACAGGCCACTTCAAATAGAAATGTTGCAAAATAGGTTCAATAACTGCTTCCACATAATAGGTTCACTAGGGACAGCTCTGAAATTATTTAAAATCAGCTTTACACTTGCTTGAATATGTCCAAAAACAGGTTTACTCAAATTTATAGAATCAAATTATTTGGAAAATTTTGGGTTTTTTTTTTCCCATAGAGGAACTTAGATAAACTTCAGCTAAGTCACCTTCAAATTATAACAAATTCTGACTAATAAAATACAAATAAATAAGGTCTAGCTTTATTCTTACTTCTCAAAACAAGTTCATTTTCCCCTGTGGTTTCATGTTGAATGAAGATGGGGGGGAAGAAAGCATTACAGAGTGACAGAAAATGTGCGTAGCCTCTTTTTCCTTCAGGGTTGTTCTACATTCAATCTTGTGCTTTTTCTCACCTCAATCTCTTCACCAGAATCTGGCTGCCAGGTGTCACTCCAGAGTACTGAGGGGTAAATTACCCACTGACTCTCCACCAGACAGTCAATTCCTTGAGAGCACGGACTCTGTCTGTTTTGGTCACCCAGGCCCACGGTATCTCAGGGCATGATTCCTACTGGTTGATAGGCGTAAATGGCCAACTTACATCCTAGACTGGCTTTTATCATAGCAGCTACTAACAGGCACTGCACTCTTTTAATGTCTAGGTTCCATCTTTGAACTGATTCTGGTATTAACCATACTTAGAACTATAGCTATACTTTTCTCTGCTACTCTGATCTGATTTGTGGTCTGGCCTCTGCTACTCACTACACCTGTCTTTGTTTTGGCCTCATTTCATGACAATGCTTTCACTGCTGTACATCCATCCAAGGTGTTTCTGCCAAGTCCTTGCTGATCAGTCATGAGACTTCCTTCCCCTCAGCTATCAGAAAAGGGACGAAGCTTCTTGTCTAGAGCATGGGTTCTCAAGTCTTAGTGCATTAAGAATGCCCTGTTACTATAAACAATTATAGGCCAACAAATTAGATAACCTAGAAGAAATGGATAACCTAGAAACATATAACCTACTAGGACTGAATCATGAAGAAATAGAAAATACTAACAGAACAATTACTAATTAGAAGATTGAATTAGTAATCAAAAACTTTCCTCAAAGAAATGCCCAGAACCAGGTAGTATCCCTGGTAAATTCTACCAAACATTTAAAGAAAAATTAATAGCAATTCTTCTCAAACTCTTCCAAAAAGTAGAAGAGGGAATACTTTCAAACTAATTTTATGAGGCCAGCATCATCCTGGTACCAAAGACAGACAAGGACCCTACAAGAAAAGAACATTATAGGTCAATATTCCTGCTCAATATACATACAAGAATTCTCAACAATATATTAATAAACTGAATTCAATACCACACTAAAAGAATCATACACCACAATCAAGTGGGATTCATTCCTAGGATGCAAGGATGGTTCAATATCCATAAATCAATAAATGTGATACATCACACTAACAAAATAAAAGATAAAAATCATGATCACCTCAATACATGCAGAAAATAGAGGCTCAGCTCCTTGAAAGCAAGGACTCTGTCTGTTTTGATCACCCAGGCCCACTATGTCTCGGGGCATCATTCCTACTGGGCCATAGAGATAAATAGCCAACTTGCACCCTACACTGGCTTTTATCAAAGCAGCAGATAATAGGCAGAGCATTTGATAAAATTCGATATCCTTTCATAATAAAACTCTCAGCAAATTAGGAAGAGATGAAATATACATTTCAGAATGATAAAGGCTGTATATGACAAGCCCATAGCTAACATCATACTTAAGAACGAAGGGCTGAAAGCTTTTCCTCCAAGATCAGGAACAAGAAAAGGATGCCTGCTCTCACCACTTTTATTCAAGATATTACTTTGAAGTTCTAGCTAGAGCAATTAATCAAGAGAAAGAAATAAAAGATCCAAAATCATAAAGAAAGGAGTAAAACTGTCACTGTTTGAAGACAACATGATAGTGTATTTAGAAAACCCCAAAGACCCTATTCCAAGAAATTGTTAGAACTAATAAGCAAATTTGGTAAAATTGCAGGATATAAAATCAATATAAATTATCAGTTGTGTTTCTATACACTAACAACAAACTGCCAGAAGAAGAAATTTTTAAAAAATCCCATTTACAATACCATCAAAAATACTTAGGAATGAATTTAATCAAGTAGGTAAAAGACCTGTACACTGAATATGAGGTCTGTCCGGAAAAAGTCCAGCCATTGTTAATATAACGAGAACAGTTTGTGCAACATCATTGTAACCTGGCAGCCAAAGAGAGTGGACTGGACTGTGCACGCGTGAACAATGACCTCACAGTACCCAATGTGGGCACTAGACGCTGTTGAGTGAGTATGTGTACTGTGTGGCCATCATATTCAAAATGAGTGAGTAGAGCAACAAATCTGCATCGAATTCTGCGTTGAGCTCGAACACTCTGCAGAAACTATTTGGGTGATCAGAAGGCTGCAGCTTTGGGCAACTGGTGACTGGCAGCTTCATCACAACAACACACCCGTTTGTGCATCACATCTCATGCAGAGTTTTTTGGTGAAACTTCAAATCACCCAAGTGACTCAGGTCCCCTACAACCTAGATTTGGTGCCCTGTGACTTCTGGCCTTTCCTACAACTAAAATCACCTTTGAAATAGAAGAGATTTCAGACCATTGATGAGATTCAGGAAATACGACAGGGCAGCTGATGGCAATTGGGAGAACTGCCGAGGTCCCAACGTCCCTACTTTGAAGGGGCCCTGAGGAGCCATTATCCTATATACTATGTTTCTTATATCTTGTATCTTCTTCAATAAATGTCTCTATTTTTCATATTACATAACTGGATACCTTCTAGACAGAACTTGTATTACCAAACATTGATGAAGAATTTGAAGAAGATAATGGGAACAAAATAATGGGAAGATATTTCATGCTCATAGGTTGAAAGAATTAACATTGTTTAAAATGTCCACACTACCAAAGTAATCTGCAGATTCAATACAATCTTTATCATATTCCAGTGGTACTTCTTTTTTTGCAGAAATAGAAAAAAACCCTAAAATTTGTATAGCCTTTCTATGCTATGGACTGGAAATTGTCTCAAGGCAATAAGATGGTACCAATCACAAGCAACTTAACTTATTTTCCATCTATCACAGACCATTGTCCTTCATTGCCTGATGTCCAAGAACCATTATTTCATATCTTTTCAGGTTTTTTCATGGTTTTAATAGGTTGATAAATATTGTCCCTGCTGTTCCATCTTTTCCAAAAATATAATTGACCCTACAATGTTTATTAATGGGAACAATAAACAGTATTAATATATCAAATATCCTCAAATTAACCTATAAGTCAATGAAATTACAATTAAAATTGAAAGAGTGTTTGAAACTAGAAACACTGATTCTGAAATCTGTAAGGAAGACTTAATGTCTAAGACTAGATCGTAATTCCCATTAACCCTTACATTGTTTACTTGCCTTCATAATACTTACCAGCCCTTAACATACCGCACCTATCTGTTTTTATTTTTATTTTGTTTGTTTGCCTGTATTTAATACTCCACTAAAATTTAGAACACATGAGAGTAGGAATTCTGTTTTGTTCACTGCTGTATCCCTGCAGTTTAACATAAACACTAAATAATGACTAATTGAACAAAAAAAAATACACAGCAAGACAATACTGAAAAAGAACATTAGAAATTTGGCTTACCAGGTATCAAAATATTAGAAAGCAATAGCAATTAGATGATTTGGTTGTTATTGCATGAAAACAAAAAGAGATCAATGGAACAAAATAGGAAACTCAGAGGTAGACCTCATCCAATATAAAACTTGGTTAAAATGTGCTAGAAGTAGCATTACAAATCAGTTGTGAAAGGATGGAATTTAGTTAACAAATGTTGTTCAGAAAATTGGTTTTCTACAGGAAAAATAAATCTCTTCCTCATGGATATATTTCTTTTGTACTATGTACAAAAACAAATGCTTTATGCTTTAAAGACCTAAGTATCAGTGAAAAAACTTTCAGAAATAAAAATCTAGAATATCTTTATGATTCCATGGTAGAAAAGGATTTTCTCACACATAGCACTGAAAGCACATCATATAAAAGATTAATTTGGTTATATGAAATATAACTCTTCCATCATATAAAAGAAAACCATAAACAGTGGAAAAGGTAAGATCTAAACTGAGAAAAGATATTGAAAACTGACATAACAAAGAATTGATATTGACAATACATAAAAATACTACCAAAAAAAAAATCCAATGGGGAAATGGGCAAAAATTTGAACAGAAAATTCACAAAAGAAACCTACATAGTCAATTAACATACACAAAAATGTTTATCTTTATGCAAAGTAAAAAATATAGTATTTCCCCCTTACTTGTGATTTCACTTTCTGCAGTTTCCATAACCCATGATCAACTGCAGTCTGAAGATATTAAATGGAAAATTCCAGAAACAAACAATTCGTAACTTTCTTTAATGCACACCAGTCTGTGTGCTTCACTGTATCTCATCACATAGGCACTGTATCATCTCACATCATTACAAGAAAGGCGAGTACAGAACAATAAGATATTTTAAGAGACAGAGCACATTCACATAACTTTTATTATAGTATATTTTAACTGTTCTACATTATTATTAGTTATCATTAATTTCTTACTGTGACTAATTTATAAGTTAAACTTCATCCTGGGTATGTCAGCATAGAAAAAAAACATAGCATATATAAAGTCCCATGATACATACAGTTTTAGGCACCCACTTGGGTCTCAGAACATATCTCCCACGGACTGGAGAGGACTGCTGTAGAACATCCTATTGCAAAGCCACCGAAATAGCAAAAGTACAGTCTGACCATATCAAGTATTGGTACGAATGTGGGGGATGTGCACTCTCCACGTTGCTAGAGGAGTATAACTTGGCACAACTACTTCAAACAGCAATTTCGCAGTCTCAGTAATGCCCCCACCCCACAGTTCAGCAACTTTATCACTAGAGTCATGTCCTAGAGAAACTCCAGGATATGTGTGCACTGGGGTATATGTGGGGGGAAGTTTACTTGTTCAACTAACCTTTAGGATGCATTTAAACGCCGTCAGCAGGGTGGTAGATAAATAAAACACAGCATAGTGACAAAACACGATGGGCTTTCTCAAGTGCAGGTCCAGCAGACACTTAAGCCCAAGTGGCCTAAAGCATCCATTACTTGTGTTGAATTAACTTTTTCCTGTATATCTAGAATGGTACTAGGTGTGCACATTCCTTGAAAGAATCAAGAAAACAGTCCTTCAAATCATTGTCATTGGTTTTGTGGTTAAGAGAAAGAACACTGTTTGTGAAAGGCTGGGACACAAAAATTAAATTCAATAAACTTGAATTGTATGTATCATATAGACAGATTCTGCCCCCAAATAAGAGAGAGTAAGTTTTAAAAACCAAGGTGCAGTAAAATAAATGTAATATGAAAGCACTCATGTAAGTTTTTAAAACATAACAGTGTTACATGTTGTTCTTGGGTATTACTTAAATATACAGTAAAGTATTAAAACACAAACTGGCATGATATACTCTAATCAAAGTTGTATTTGAGAATTAAAGAGGGAATGAGAATAGGAAAGAGGACATCACTTTATAAGGAATGTTTTTATTTCATATATAGAGTATGCCCAGGCAAAAATATCAAAATATTATATCTGAAACAATAAAGCCAAAATATTAATATTCATTAACTGAAGGTATTGGATACACCAATGTTTGACAGTACTTCTATATATATTGTTTTCCAAAAAATAAAGAAAAGAAAACTTTGCCTACCCCTTTTATAAGAGAAAAAGAAGGCAATTAATAGCATCCAATTCCTTTCGCTCTTTCCCTACACTCACTTTCTACTTCTCTGTCACCAGTGTTTTACAGAAAAGACAGCTATTCCATTGTTTTGTTATAGCCTGTCGTTCAGCATCCAAAAGCCTGACTCTGTTGTCATTCTTGAGTGCAGGAGGCCTGCAAACCCTAGAACAGCTTTTCACAATAACCCGCTGGCTGGGAAACCTGAGCAAACAAAGAAAGGAGAAAATTAACTCTGGTCTCTAGCCAAAATAATTTGCTTATGATAAACAAAATAGACAATTTCCAGTTCCCACCCCATAGCAGATTAAGACCACCTGTTGTTAATTCTTTTCAAATATTTGATAGTTCTTATTCCTTTACATTTCTCAGTTAGATCATAATGCTTCATTTTTATTTTAACCCATACAGCACTATTTGCTTTTCCTGAGCTTTCTACTTTTAGAGTGACTTATTTCTGCCCCTATCATCCCAAAATATAGACAGCAATCTAAAACTCTGATCCTGTACTCCTTACCAAATGATGTCCAACTTAATGTCTTTCTCTGACTTCCCTGAAACAGCTCATTGACTCCACTACACATGCGCAACTCAGAAGTGGAAGATGCTGTATACTTTACATACTTTGCATACTTGCAGCTACTAAAGAATTTTCTCACAACTCCAGGTTGCCTCTCGTATCATGGAGTGGCCCAGAAGGCAAGAGAATACCTATATTGGCTAAATGAAATGACTACTTAGAGAGAAGTAGGCAGGTTTGGGGATAAAATAGGAACATTAAGACATGCAGAGATTAGCAAAAATGGGAAGGCATCACTATCCCTTGGGCCAACGAGGCAAAGGGAAAAGAATATTTTTACAGAACCTAGTGAAAGGGTGAGTCATGGGGTAAGGTTACTCTCTGAAGCTGTGGTCTTGGAAGGATGCACCTGCTACTAGAAGTGGTGCTGAAATAAAGAGCAAGCAGGGAAACAATAAGGCAACCTGTCTCTCTTGTCCTCCAGTCTCCGGCTCTTGCATCTCGCTGTCCAAACCCACCTATGAGCGAGTCAAAAGGGCACCCAGGTAATGCAGGCTTTAGGCATCCGCTTACAAGGGCCCCAAACTGGTTCACTGGGAGTGAAGACTGATTTAATGGGGGAAGGGGCAAATGAGTAAGAAGCACATCCCTGAAAACCTGATGTTTCCACCTCCATGTAAAAACTCTTCCTCCCCTCAGGTTTATGTAATTTGACTATGCCACCCTCTGCCACTCCTCAGTGCTATCATTTACCTGTCTCACTTTCCACTACGACCCCTGCCATCATCACAGGCAACCTCACTGTGTATGCTGGATGGCCCTTCATACAATGTAACATCAAAGTTTGTTTACCTCATCAACAACAGCAGGTATCTGTGCCCTGGTTCAGCATCCCACGATAAGGTACTGATCACAGCCCTGTCTTTCCTAGCACAGAGGAAACAGGTTATTGATAAGATCTGAACTCCCTCAGTGCCCCATTCCCAAACTTATCTGCATCCATTCTCCCTTCAAAGGACAGGTTCTTTTTTTTTTTAATTGTTGTTCAAGTACAGTTGTCTCCATTTTCCCCCCATCATGCCTCCCTACCACCCCCACCCCCACCTCCCACCCTCAGACCTCCCCCCTTTGGCTTTGCCCATGTGTCCTTTATACATGTTCCTTGATGGCCCTTCCCCTATTTTCTCCCATCATCCCCTCCCCTCCCCCTCTGGTTACTGTCAGTTTGTTCTTTATTTCAATGTTTCTGGTTAAATTTTGCTTGCTGCTTTGTTTTGTTGATCAGGTTCCACTTAGTTCCTGTTCAGAGCAGTCTACCCTACCTGTGCTCTTTGTCTGATCCCTCCTGTCTCTTTCAGGACTTCGCTCCATCTGTTTCATGCTCTTCCTTTCTACTGTCACCTTCTTCATAGATCATATACAGGCTCAAGTCCCTCTCATTTAAGAAAGATGACAGAAAAATCAACACATGAATATGTACTTCCTTTGATCCAATATTCTCTTCTAGTTGTTATCCTGCTTCTCTTTTTAGCAATTTCCTCCCAACAGCCCACATTTCTCTCTCTACTTCCCATATTCTTTCTTACTAGTTAACCCTTGGCAGCTTGCCTTAGCCCCAATTACTCACTCAGCTGAACCCACTCCATTAAATAATTCTAATAGTTTTCAAAATGCTAAACCCAGTAAACATTTTTCAGTGCACTTGTGTGGCATTTAACATTGTTGGCTACTCCTAATCCCATTCTTTATGACTTCTGAAATAATACTCTCTCCTTAGCTTCTTCCTATTTGGCTTTTCCCTCTGGCTTCTTTTGCTGAATCTACTAGCTGTACTACTCCTTAAATGTCAGTGTTCCTGAGTACTCTGTCCCTGGCCCACTTCTGTCACTCCAGCCCAGAAATCATTTCCAAGTTCTAGATCCCACATATGTATTTAGCAAACACTCAAATCATGTTTTCTATGTTCATGGCAATGAGCTTTAGAAATTATAAATTTAATTTTAATTACAATTAATTTAATTTTAATATTTTTATTTTTTATTAAAATTAAATTATAAATTTAATTTTAATTTAATCTCATAACAAACCTGTATGGTTGAGGAAAATTGAGGTACTAACAGGTTGTATAACTTGCCTAAGGTCATATACTGTATTGTTCAGACTATAAGATGCACTTTTTTTCCTCCCAAATTTGGGAGGAATAATGGTTTTTAATGCTGCTGTTGACTTCTGTTTACATTTACATTGGTGAAATATATTATTTATTTTATGAAATATTTTACCTCATTTTTTGCTTCAAATTTTTTTTACTGTTTTTGTCCTCTAAAACCTGGGTGCATCTTATGGTCCAAAAATACGGTAATTAATAATGGGCAAAGGAAGGACTTGAACTCAAACACTGTGGCTCCAAAGTCTATATTGTCAACCATCATGCTGTGCTAGTATTATATTATATAAATTCTTGATATCTTCATTCTGCTGCCCCTTGAGTATTTCTAATTCAGCATATTTGAAACGATTCATCATTTCTCTCTAAAAACTGGCTTTTCCAGTCTAACCAACATTGGTTAGGCTAATATTCAAATTGATATCCTTTACTTATTTGTTAACATTTAACTAGACAGGGTGGGAGAGACTGAGTTAATCAACACTGAATGCTTATATCTTTATGATAAAAAGAATTACTATAACCCTTGACACAAAATAACATTTCGATAGTTTTGAAATTATCTTTTATTTCATAGTTCTCCATTACTCTGAAATAAATGACCTATTAATAAGGAAAAAGTTTAACCATTGTGTATATACTTAAAGTCTTTTTATAATACATTTAAAAGTTTTCATTTTTCTGATTTATAGGTCAGCAAAATATTTTATGACCACTTTTTGAGTAGTAATATTTTAAACAGATAATGTCAAATAAATCATATGTTAAATGACATGGGTGTTTATAGATCCAATAGGCCAGACTCTTTCTTCACGTATGTGACAGAGTATTAAAGTAAACCAAAATTACTGTGGAAATAAACCTTGTTAACATGTCAATGAATGCTTTATCCATCAAGAATCTGTATAAGATTGTAAGCAAATTAATCTTAATAAGCTATGCTAAATGCTCTTAAAACCACAAGCCAGATTTACAAATAAAATTCCTTAGCACTTTTGCTATAATATTTGAAAAAGAGAATCAGTTATAATTAGAAGCTTGAGAACAAATAAACCCACTGTTCATTCTTGTATATGTTCCCTGCAATATAATTTGGTCTCATATTGCTAAATTAAGTGCAACAGGCCACCAAGCTAGATTACAACGATGTCAGCAGTTAGTCAGAGACTATTTTGCTGCGTGTGCTGTAGTGTCAGTTCCACAGAAAGAACACTTCCAAGCAATCGACATTCAGTAACAACATCTTGAAAGCAATTCTCTGATTTGATCGAGTTTGAGTGGTATTCTATTTGATTTTTCTCTTTAAAGCTAAACAATTTCTAATAAAAGAAGAGAAACAGGAATATATTCACTAATTTTCACTTGTATTCATCAAAGCAGAGTACAAGTTCTGAAATTTTTAAAAAAATCTTCCTAAATTTTCCCTTTTAGTGCTGTCAACCATTTTACCACTTGATAGACATATTAAGATGTTTACATTTTAGCTAGTAAAATAAATAAATATAATAAAACATATACTCCAGGTGACCAGCACCTCGCCCTACTTTAATTTCAGAATTGAATCGACATCAGTTGCTGGCCTTAGGAGACTCATATGGATGGTCTCAATTTTGGGGTCAAGATGTGCGGCTACACCTTGCAACCTGCCTTCATTCCTCCCATCATTTCTTGGAGGGGAAGAGGTGTGTTTACTTTTCCTCCACATGCTCTGTGGTTTATCAAGATTAGGACCAATTTCCCTGGAAAACACCAATGTAGGTGGTTGTGTCTAGAAACCTGAGTCACTAACTAGCACCCCAGCTATGAGTTATGACAACAGCATTTTAGTATCTTTCATAGTTTGATGCCTTGGGCAACTGCTTACAGGACTGACTCAACACCTAGCTCTGCACTCACCTCATCCTGTGGACTGTAAAAACCAGTGAATGTTTTCAAAGACAGAAATCAGAGAATCATCAAAATTCCTATCTGTCACTCAGTCCTTTTCCCAAATTCAGTGCATTATCAAGCCTTCGGGCTACCCTGTCTGTTGCACAACAATCTATACTCCTCATCAGGAGCAGTGGTGCATCACCGCCTCCCACCTCTCTCTCAGCCCCTTACAGGTGGCAATGTCGTCTTCTTCTTCCGGCCCAGACTCCAGGGCAAGGAATGGCCTATAGCTTATGTTTCTACTGGGTTGGCCAAAAAGTGCATTTAGTTTTTTCCATAAAACAAAAGACACATTTTTCATTTTCACCAATGACTTTATGGATTTGGATAATTTGAGTATGTGGGCTATCTCTCACTATTGGCTTCCAGTGGGCAGAGGCCAGGGGTGCTGCTCATCATCTTCCGGTGCATAAGCCAGCCCCATGGCAAAGAACTATTGGGCCAAAATGTCAGGAGTACCAAAAAACTTCATAAACCACTTGTGATATGTTCAGTCAGTCACAGCACCTTCTCCACACACTGAACAAATCTTTTTATTTGCATTTCAGTTGCATTTTTATCTTTCTTGAAAGAATAAAGCATAATATGCTGAAAATGTTCTGTGTTTTCGCCCATCTTCAATATTAAAATGGCTGCATGAAAATTCACCAATTTTGGTAAGTTTTTTTAAATGCACAATGATATAACAGCTGTCACAATACAATCTGCAAAATTGTTTTGAATGACGTTAAAGACAACTAAGCACTAACAGATCCATCATATGGAAAAGCCAAGTGAACTTTTTGGCAAACCCAATAAATAGCCACTGAAAGAAAAAATGAATGAATAAATGAATACATCTGTGAGCTGGCACTAGAAAAACTGTCCAGAAAGGTGGCCCAAGGGGATGAGGTGGTAATTCAGGAACCAAGGTCCCTTCCATTCTACCCTCAGCATGTGGTCAAGGTCCCAATAAAGGGAAATGAGACATGCATGGGGGTTTTGTGACCGGGGAAGAAGCATCGTACAACATTTGCATGCATATTGCTTTAGCCAGAACCCAATCACTTGGCTTTCTTTTACTTCTTCTTGGTCACATGATCACTTCTAGTTGCAAAAGAGTTTAGAAAGCATTCTTTAAGTAAGGAAGAGTGGGAAAAGATATCTGATACACAGCTACCAATATCTACCAAAGGGATACAATGTTGAACAACACAGTCTCAGCCTTTCATGTGCTTATGTAGTAATTTGGGAGACATGCTACCATCATGAGCACCACAGCAGAGATTTCAATAAAATGCCATAGGAATTCACAACACACAGCAGCTAACTTTTAAGAGCACTCAGGGAAGGCTCCACAGAGAATATAACATTTGAATTTGATATTAATGAAAAATTAGGGGTCTATTAGGTAAGAAATACGGATAGAAGACTGGACAATGTCACATTGCAATTGGACTTACATACTTACTGAAATAATTACCTAGGCACTGGAATGTCACCAGAAAATGCTCAACAAGGGGCTGATATGATTGGCTTTACCACTGAGTACTGGTGCTTCGGGTGAACTATGTAAGCTTAAAGCTTCAAAAAGACCCACAAGACTCTCTCATATTCTGCAATTATAAGAAAGGAGGAAGAGGAAGAGAAGGGTATAGGGCAGGCAGGGGTGCTGAGATCTATCTCACCTCTAAATTCTCTGATAATAACAGTCCATTTAGCTTCCCTTCCAATCCCTAGATGTGAAACAGGTCTTGGGATAGAGCTCCTGATGTTCCCAAGTTGACCTACTGGGTTTTGGTAAGGAAACCCTAAGGACAATTCCTTTCCTGCAAGCAAAGTGAATCTCACTGAAACTTCCGTCTACTGATTTTAGGTTTTTTCTTCTTGAAGGTCATGGTATTCTTTGGAAATATAAAGAATAGCTATGAACCTTTCCCCAGAAGTGAATGCATATATACAAGACTCACATGCAATTTTATAGGTTTGGAGAGCTCCTCTCAGTCTTTCCATGAACCCCCAAATTAGGAACCCCTGACCTATAGTAACTTTAAGAAAAGCCTACTTATGCTTCTATAGTGCAGTCCTTTGAAGCTTTTATATTCTTTCATCTACTGGTCAAACACTGATAAAGCCATTACTCTGTTCAAATACTGTTCTAAGCACTTCAGTATTAACTCATGTAATCCTCATAGCAACATTACAATTATTTTTCCCTTTTACAAATGAGGAAACTGAAGCACATAAGCTCACACAGCTGCTAGGTGGAAGAACCATTTCAAAGTAGACAATCTGGCTCTTGAGCCTATGCACTTAGCACTATGATACCTCATGATTTATGTTTACTTTAGAAAACAGAAGTCTAACTTCTTTGACTACATTTATATCTCAAAGCTCATTCTTCTGCCAGTTCAGTTTGACAATTTCCCTTTAAAATGTGTTGCCCAGTTCCAGACACTATTAATGGATCGGTAGAGCATCCCACTGGATCAGCTTTTCTGACAGCCACAAAGGAGTCATTCATGCTGGGGAAAGACAGGATGAAGGAGGAAGCCTACGGTCTTCTTCACAATGTTCTGGGTCCTCTGGGCAAGGTTAGAAATAGCTTTGGGATGCATATTATCTGCAAGAGTTTGTTACACAATAACCCAGGCAAAGCCATGCATGGATTCCTTTCCTCTCAAAATGAAACCTACCCCAGCCTCCACATAATCAACCCCTAGGGAAATAAATATTTCCCTAATTAAGAACAATACTGCTAAATGCTAGCCTAAACCACAAAATAACCACACTTGAGGAATCCAAACCTCTAAATGGAGAAGGGCTATTAACCTATGCTGACACCTTTAGCTTGATTTTATTTTATTAGAGGTATTTTATAAGGGTTATTATCTCCTGGTTTACATAATCCTACACTTCCCTTAAGCAATATGAATTGAGATTCATAGGAGTTTGAATTTACGATCCTATGCAGCTGGCAGGGCCTGGACTCAAATTCAAGACCACCGAATACCACACCAGTAGATACATATTTGGAAAGTTGGGGGTTGGTGGGGAGTTGCTGGGATGTGATCTATCAAATTGTCTGAGGTGAGGTGTTTGGGAACTTGTACTACAAGCGAATCTGAACTTCCACTAATTTGACTTAAAGGTTCTGTGACCTCTCTTAAGCGGGAGACTCCCTTGCTCCAGCATACCTACCCTCGTCTGTGTCTGTTGCTAATAATTTAGCCAGCGACAAGGTATGCTTAAAGAGCAACTTTTTTTCTGCTACAAACATAACTTCAGTCCAAGTATTTAAGCACCTGAACTCAAGTGAGGATAATAAATGTCAAAGGAATATTTATAGCTTGGTATAGGGAGGCTTTCCAGGTCCCTGTTCTGCAATAACACAGATCCATCTGCTAAGGGCATTAGAGTTCTGTGTTTTTGCCTTTTCCCCCCTAAGATGATAGTTCTGAAAATAGAAAAACTGCAGTATGCAAAGCCTGACATTGATTTTAACCCTTTCCAACTCAAATAATTACTCGATCAAGAGTTAATTACCAAGGGCAAAGATTCCCCACAATTCCTGGCTACCGAAGGTGAGCCCAGAAGAAACCTTACCTCAGCCTTATGCAGGCCCCTGTCATCATTGTGCTGCTGGGCATACCCGGCGATTTACTGTATGGTTGGTGGTCAGACTGCAGGGACCTGGGGCTAGCCCACTCCCCAAGCTATCGTTGGGCTCATGATTGTTTTTACTGCTATATCATAAACGTGGTTACCATACTATCACGAGCTACAGTATTTCTGTCCTAAGGCGGAGAAAGAGTACCTTTAAACTCCCACAAACACCACATACATGTATTTGCATCAAGAGGCTATATAAGGCCTCTTCCATGACTGGCAAGGCAAGAACTTTTCTGCTTCCTTTGTATCTGTGTATCCCAACCTAGAGAATTTCCGGAGAGCTGACTGAGAGTCAATTAGCTGCTAAATGAGAAACTTTATGCAATTGTTAAGGTTAGTGCTAGAGTGCAAGTCTAAACAACACAATAAAGGGAACAAAGAAAGACCTCTTATGTGACTAATAAACAGGCATTCTCTGCTGCACGAAAGAATCGAAAACAGTACTTTCATATATGAGGCAATGTGCCTCATGTTATATCTGTGCTTGTTCAGAAATAGTATGCAAATTAATTCTGCACAAACACATTTTTATTTACAGCACAGTTTTAAGAATATTTTAAATTAAAAGTGCCAAGTATTGAGGGAATGCAATGTTTTAATTAACCAATGTTGACTGAATATTTATTGTATTTTAGGCACTATAATCAGCAATGGGACAGAAGAATATGGGAATGTAACATTTATAAAATATTTATAATTGTAGGATTATACTATAGTGGAGGTTATTGACATGTAAATAACAGGAGAGGAGAAGATTGCAGAAATCCAATGTTTTGATTCAACAAATATTTATTGAGCTGCAACTAAGTACAAGGCTCTGATTTTAGGTCCTTATCAAATAAACACCAGCCTTCACAACCATCAAGAGGTGAAAAACAAGAATAGCTGTGATTAACTCTTATGGAAACTATGATGGAAAGAATGCAGAAGGAGAAAAAAGTCAATGCCACGTAGAAGAGTAATGCAAGGCTTCATGTAAAAGATGGTATGTGAACTGACATCCTTGCAAAGCAAGATCCTGGAGTGGAAAACCGTCTAGTAATTAGGGGAACAGTAAGAACTGTGGCATAGCCATCTGGGTTCAGATTCTGGCTCTACAACTCACTAGTTCATGTGTTTAATTTGGGAATCAAAGAAGATAGAGCATGTAAAGTGATGGACACTGTAACTACAATATAATAAGTGCTCAATAAATGTTAGTATGCTGACAATACTGACAAACAATGTATTGCAATTCAGTGAGAGGGTCCAGGGAAGGGAAAGAAAGGGGATGAGATGTCAGTCCGGAAAGGGAGGCAGAACTAGATCATGAATGGCCTCATATGCATAGTCTGGAGTTTAAAATTTGTTGGGTAAGCAATAGGAAGCTGGGAAAGGTTTTAGGCGAGGAGGAAACTTGATAAGATTTGTATTTTTCCAAAGAACAGTCTGGCATCAGTACAGAGGGTGCAATAAAAGAAAGCAGCAGAAGAGGCAGAGAGGTCGGGTAGAGAAGACCCTTGCAACGGCCCGGGATAGGGATGAGCTAAGGCACAGAAGTGGGAATGACTAGAAGTTTTAAGGACGATTCTGAGGTCCAGCTTTGCTTGTTGATATCATGTGGAAAGGGAGGGAAAAAAGAATTCTTGAATGACTTCCATTTCCAGCTTTGCTGATTAGGCATATGGTGGTGTCACTCCTCAAAACAGTAAGTAAAAGAAGAAAAATAAATTTTAGAAGAAACGTAAGGAATTCAGAAACTGAAGTTAAGTTTCAAACATTTAACTGGTTCCATCAAGTGAACAACTGAATAGTTAGATTTGGAAATCAGGGAAGGGGTCTCACTTGGAGATAAGAGACTTAAGTTCAAGAGCTTATATGTGGTAACTGAAGCCAGGAGACTAAATGATCCATAAAGAGAAAGCATATGAAATTAGATGTAATGTGACCACTTTCAGAGTCTTGTGAAACATCACACTTAACACAGGCAAAAAATAAAATAAAATAATAAGAAAATAAAAATAAAATAAAATAAAATAAAATAAAATAAACAGCTCTGGCCAGGTAGCACAGTTGGTTGGAGCATTGTCCCAATACACCAAGGTTGTAGGTTTGACCTCCAGTCAGAGCACATACAGAATCAACCAGTGGCCCTGGCTGGTGTGTCTCAGTGGATTGAGCACCAGTCTGTGAACCAAAGGGTCACCAATTTGATTTCCATTCAGGGCATATGCCTAGGTTGCAAGCCAGGTCAGGTCCCCAGTGGGGGCCATGTGAGAGGCAACCATACATTGATGTTTCTCTCCCTCTCTTTTTCCCTCCTTCCTCCTCTGTCTAAAACAAATAAATAAAATCTTTAAAAAAAAGAATCAACCAGTGAATGCATTAATAAGTGGAAAATCTAATCTATGTCTCCCTCTCTTCTCTCTCTCTCCCTCTCCCTCTCTCACATACACACACAAAATCAATTTAAAAATTAGAAAAAAAATGGCAGCAAAAGGAGACTGAAAAGGGAAAGAGTACAAATGCAAACATTAATAATGCATACTCCTGGATATTGAGTAAGTGGCTTAGGAAATTGGTGAAGAAACGTGGCAGAAGGCTAGGAAGTCCAGCGGCCTCAGACCGCTGCAAGGATGTGAATGACGGTATCCATCAGGACGGGTGGGCCAGATTGGAAAGGAGCACAAACAAGGTGGGAGATGAAGGGAAGGGAGAGCTTAGGCAAAAGGTACGATTTGTAGGGTTAAAAATGGTGGTGAAATCGAAAAAGAATAAGGGGATGAGACACTTGAAAAGATAAAATACTGAAAAAGATGAGTGAAAGACAGAATGCTTAACTTATTAAAAATATTTCACACATTAAAGGAAATGAACATAGTACAATTAATTCCTGAATACCTGTCATCCATTTTTAAGGAACAAATCAAACCCACGGATTCGAAGCCACCTTGGAAAGCTGCCGTACTCCGCTCTTCCACAAGAGGAGCCACTGTTCACCATTTTGTGGTCATCTTGGCTCTTTAAAGCTTTATATTACAGATGTATTTGTACATAAATAGTGTCCTGTTTTGTATATTTTTGAACTTTTTGTCTTTTTCTCTATCTTTCCTATTCAACTTTTATGTTTGTGAGTTTCATCCATATTAAAATTAGCTTTTTGTGGCTTAGCTTATTTTTTCCTCCTCAGTCCTCCCAGAGATATATCTGCTGTATTAGTTTTCTCAAAGAAATGTTTCTTTGTTGGTTATTTTCATTATTTTTTGTTCCTGGCATTATCTACATTTTTATCTTTGTATTTATATTTTGTCTAACTTATTAGTTCTGTGTTTAACTCATTCTTTCTGTCTTTTGTCTCTTCTGCTTTATGACCATTTAAGGCTAGAAACTTCCCTATATTATTTTGGCTGCATCTCACAAGTTTGGTTATCTGGTATATTTTATCATTTAGTTGTAAATATTTACTAATTTCTCTTTTGGTATTTTTCTTTTACTTTTTAAATTTCCAAGCACATGGGATTTTTTATTAAGCTTTATTATTGTCATTAATGTTATTATTGTCAAGGAAAAAGGTCTATTTGATACTGATTCTTTGAAATTAACTGGGAATCATTTTATCATTGATATTTCATGAATTTTCATAAATATATTGTAACTGTGTTCTTCAGAAACTATATTCTTAAATTGTCTAATGAAATATTCTATATCTTTTCTAATTCTATATTTTTCAGAATTGTTCATTGTTTGTACTTCAGATCCTTTAAACCATTGTTTGACTTCTTGACTTGTTGCTCAGAGGAGTATATTTGTCCATTACTCTTTTTATTTCTACTTCTGCTTGATTTATCCTGAAGTTATGTTGTTAGGTTATTTTTGCTTTATCATTTTAAATTGACCATTTATTATTCCGAATTGACCTGCTTTATTCCTCATTATATTTTTACTTTAAAATGATTTTGACTGATATTACTGTAACCAGGATAGCTTAGGTTAGTATATACCTTGAGGTTTTTTTATCATATTTTTATTTTCAACATTGTTTTGGTCTTTATATTTTAGTAAGTCTCTTTTAAATAGCATATGGATGGATTTTGTTATTTTGTTTTAACTGAAGGTTTTGGCAATTTATATACACTGTAATACATTTGCATTCATTTTACCAGCTCATTCAGTACTTTCTCTTTACTTTTGTTTTTGTCTTATATTTTTACTACTCCTTTCATGCACTCTTTTGAATTGATTGAGGTTTTATGTTTGTTTTTGTGTCTATTTTTCTTCTCTTTGGGTTTGGAAATTATTTACTTTCTCTATTTTTTTGTTACAGATTATCCTTGAGACTTTAACATACAAATTAAACTTACCAGCATGGAAAAGTAATTATTATACTTACTGCTTCCCCAAGCAGCGCAAACAGCCACAGCACCTGTCAGTCCCTGCCTGCTGTGTGAGCCGGGTTTCAATCCTCTCCTGTGTTTTACTTGTTCGTATTACTTCAAACCTTCATAGTTTTGTTTATTTACTTGTATTTATGAATGTTTAGCAATTTCTTCTGTCACAGTTTCTTTTTATATCTCAGGCATTTCTTCCGGTTTCATCTTCCTTCTTAATAGATAATACTCTTTAGAAGTTTCATTAGTTGTAAGTGCTCTTAGTTATTTGTCATTTGAAAACATCTTTATTACATCTTCATTCTTGAAGGATTGGTCACTGGGAATATAATTCTAAGTCTACAGCTATTTTATTTGAGCACTTTCTAGATATTATTCTGTAGTCCCTTGGATTCCACTGTTCTAGGGAGTCAATCGTCAGCCTAGTTGCCATTCCACTGTAAGAAATCTGTTTTTCTATCTGGTACTTTTAAGATCATCTGTTTGATTTGGTGCTCTCCTGCATCACTATGAACGATTTATCCTGCTGGGAATATGTTGTGCTTTTAGAAACTAAAGAGCCATAACAGTCATCAATTCTGGAAAATTAGATTCCAACCCATAAATGTGGCATAAAAATCCACCTTTAATTTAAGTCTCTCTTAATCCCTCTCAATGATGTTTTACAGGTTTCTGTGGTCTTTCACATTTTTCATTAAATATAGTCCACATTTTAAGTTTCTATGTTACTGTCATTTTCTAACTGCTTCTTGTAAGTATATGGAAATATAAATTAATTTTATATATTGACCTTACACCCAAAACCCTGTCAAACTCATTTATTGACTCTAATAACTTACATGTAGATTCTTTTATATTTTCCAAGTACAGAAGTATGTCACCTACGAATAGCAACATGATTTCTCCCTTGTCAGTGCGGATGAATGCAGAGGCCCCCATGTCACCGTGAATTGTTAGACCCTCGCTCTCCTCTGCACGGGGTGTGAATACAACTTCTTCTACAGGTTCAAAGAGCCTGATCTGTAGTTCATGAGTCACACAATCAGTCAGAATGAGCACTACTTATTTTTTAGATTGCTAATTGCTCCTCACCAATATTTAGCTCAATAACTCACTGCTTAGCTCAGAATTTCCAAAATCCCTACAGGGTTCAGACTGTGTGAAATTTCAACCTGAAGTGGATTTTTCTGGGAATTCATCATCAGATATTTTTATATAAAATATTCCCCTCACATCTAACTATAAAGTTCCTATTGGCAATACTGACATATGAATACACACAGGCCTCAGTAACTTACATAGGATATAGTATTTGATATTTTCTTTCACTCCACATCCTCACATAACAAGTTCATTACTGACAAAACAAAGAAAAGAATGAGATCAAGGATGATTTAAAAATATTTATCTTGTTTGAATATGCACTTATATAAAAGTTTATAAACTCAATTTCACTAGTCTACTTTGGTAAAGCTTGAATTGAATAAAATGTCCTAATTTAGCTCAGGTCCTAACAGGAAAATTTTTCAGGAAAAGCAGAAAGTGAAGCTAAACCCAGATGACAAAATGTGTGCCTTTACTTTTCCTTTGGAATAAGACACTAGGCACGTATATGGGCTACGGAAACACCATTATTTCCTTAGGACTTTTGCATAACTTTTCTTCCTGCTTAAAAAATGTTTTTCCTCATTCTTCATCAAACAATGCCACTTGTATCTCCGGTCTCAGTTCAAATATCACTTCCTTAGGCCCTTTTTATTCATGTGTTTCCCTTTAAATTCGCCTCCCCCATGTCATCCTGCTACATTTTAGGTACTTTATCAAAAATTTTAAATCTGTATTTGTGTATCTACTGGTGGTTCTCAAACTGCAATGTGTTTAAGAAACACTTGGGGAGCTCATTAAAAATGTAGGTTCTTGCACCTAAATTCAGAAATTTCCACTCAATAAAACTTAACTGGGATCCAGAAATCTGCCTTTTTAACCAACTTTCCCAAGTAATCTTGAGGTAGATGGCCTTAGGAACACACTTTTAGAAGTTTTCCATGATGACAGCAACCACGCTTCTTTATTTCTGCATCTCTAGCATCTAACAGAGTGATCAATAAATATTAGCTGCATTACAAATATTAGGACCTAAAATATCCAACATTCTTTGGCAAGTGAGCCAAGAGACGAGTACTGCTTTAGGAGAGCTGCCTTCAGACCCAGGGAAATCTTCCTAAATAGTAAGAGAAATTTAAAAAAGAGAGGTGGAAGAGTTTAGAGGGGAGGAAGAAAGGGAGCCGTGTGTTGGAGTTTCGGCCAGGAGTCAAAGCTGACGAGCTGTCAGCAGCCAGTCTTTATCGTGATGAGTCAAAGACTGTACACAAATCCCACAGGGCATGCAGTTCAGACTTTCAGCTGGATAAGGGCACTATCTTCCTTTCATCGCAGTGCGGCTTTCAAAACATCAGGAAACACCATGTCACTCCTTGACAGAGGCTGGCAATTTGAACTAGGCATATAATTTGATGCCTTTAAAGCTGCCTATTTCCATTTATGATTCTACACGACAGCAACCCTGCCCCTTTTTCTGCCTTGTCCCCCAGTGTGCGATTTGGCAGCTAGTACTACATTTGAGGGCAGGGTTGGTGGTGGTATGCTATAAGGAACCTGTAGCGCCAGCATTGCTGGTATCTGATACCAGCACAATACGGGACAGTGATGTATTGAGACACGGCTCTTGTAGGAACTAAACAAATAGCCTGAAATGGACCAGAGGGGCTTGAGAGCTAAGGTCTGAGGTTAACCTCTGGAGCCATAGATAAGCAAGAATAGACCTTGTTTAAACCTTTTTCATCTTGTGGCACCCATAAACTGATTTCCAAAATTTTTTGGCACACCAAAAAATATATTTTGTCAAAAGAATTGGTGTAATGTTGATTCATTCACATGGGATGGCTATTGTTGTGTTGGCTGTTGTCATTTTTTTATTTGACAATCTAAGAGAAAAGAGGTCAGTGCCCCTGACTAAATAGTCAGGTATTATATGCTTTAAAAATTCTTGTAGCATACCAGTGCGCTGCAGCACAGTGGTTAGAAAACTGCTGTTTTAGAGTGTAACAAATATTTTTTAAGGCCTGTCTTTTCAACTTTGTCTTCAAAGCATAAGTTAAGGTTGGGTACAGTGACTTTAAGGGAAGGTGGCAGTCCCAACAAAATCAAGCATCAGGGAAATCAGTTACCAAGAATAATAAACTCAATAAGGAATGGTAAGGATAGGGTTGAAAAGAAAATCAATTCTTGCACAGCAATCAACAGAGCTGTGTGAAATCTACCTCTGTCTTTGGAGTAAAACAAATTTTGCTAACACCTTCTTACCTGACATTCTGTCTTTTTATAAATCTCTGTCTTTAAATGTTTCTTTTTACGGAATTGGCATATAGACAGTCTCTGACAAGGCAAAATATCTTTAATAGGTTCTCTCTGAGTTAAGATCCTTGGCTTCTTCCAATCTTTCATCTCCTTTGAGCAGTAAATCCCTTCGCTCTTTGAGAGAGCTCTTGAGACCAGGTTGACATAAACCGCAATATCTGCCAGGAAGCATGGCAGCTGCTTAAAAGAAGCTGGACTTCTTCTAAGACCCTGGGGAATAGTTGGCTGCAAAGTTCTGCGGTGAGAAATGTGGCACCAGAGATGAGAAGGAATACATGTTCCTGGGATTTTAGGTTGCACTCAAGGGCCATGTAGTGAGTGACCAGACGCCAAATCTAGAACAAAGCCTCCTGAAGTCTGTGCATCGAGCAGCATCTTCCCCGTCTGGCAGGAAGAATCTCCTCTTCTGCTTTCAGTTACTCCCACTTAATATTTCAAACAGCATTTTTATTTCTGCGGTCCCAGATTCTAATTAGACCTCTGCCAATTTCTAAAAGGCTTGTGTCTCTCCTATTGCTGGCTTCTTTTCTTGACTTTATCTGAATTATTCAAGTTATGGCCATGCTGACATTTGGCCTCCAATCTCACTTTAATGACAATAAATGTAAATTTCAGATGGTACTGTTTCCCATACCCTAACTCTACCTCAGTACGACACTCTACCAACATCAAAATTTTCATGAAAAGGGAAAAGCTACTAAATGAAGACATCTGGGTCCCTCCACAAATATATTTAATAAAGGTCTTGTAGGTAAGACCTAAATAATTAGGACTCATTCAGTTTTTGTGGAAACAGGGAGTTACACTTCCATCCAAAGCAGAAGAATTGGTATTAGACCAGCCGTCCACTATAAATAGCCATAAAAGTATACAAGATATATAAAACAATTTATAGATACTAGAAAACATGCAGTGCAGAACTGTGATCCTGAAAGGATATAAATGAGATGAGTTTCAAATCACACCAGCTTTCTGCCCACAATCACTTTCTAAATGGTGTCCCAGGAAAGTATACCTCAAATAGAGCACAATTTCAGTATGTGATCTTATCGAAATTAGGAGACAGATGAAATTTGCAGGGCAGATTATTAAAAGAGGGAGCCATCCAGAAAAGGAACTCCAGAAGTCTGCATAGAAGTCCCCTGGAAACATGAAGAGATTTTGCAAATCCTGGCAGAAATGCATTTCAGGGACCTCTGAATTAAACGGGTATTTCACGGATCACACAGGGCTAGGAGATGAAGCTATGACCATCTAGAGTGAAGGACTATATTGCTCAGCACTCCAGGCATTCAGCTGATTTTCCCAAAAAGTCCACAGCTTAGGAGCAAGATTAACCTGAGAGTCTAAGGTTAAAATGAGGACAAATCTAGACTCAGAGAGCCAAATTCAAGAAGGCAAGGATCCACAATGCCCAAAAAACTATTAAAAAGTTCCTTCAAAGCAAAGCAGCAGTAAAATATAACAAATAACCACAAGTAAAATCAGCTTATAGAAAGAGCTCTAGGAATGACAAAGGTGTTGGAATCAGCTAAAGAGAACTTCAAAAGAGTTATTCAGGTTCCACTTCCTTACCAAATCTCTGCAGGTAAGAATTATAAACTTGAAAGGAATACACAGACCTGAAAGCTTTTGAGAGTGAAAATAGCAGGCAGATTCTAGAGGGGAGCTGATACTTGGGAGAAGGAAATTCCAGGATAGAGTCGCCCAACTTTAAGGCTCAGCCTTAGAGTGGGCCATTGCTGACACACAGCACAGCAGCTAGGACTGTGATAACTGTCCATTTGTCCAGCTCCAACAACCAGGGTAGAGAGTTTGCTGAAACCACAGCCACTAAAAAGCGAAGATGTTGTCTCAGACAGGAGAGAAACAGAAAGAGAGAGCCTCCAATTTAGTGAATTCCCTGTGTCAACCGCTGTGTCTGACCCTGAACTAGGCATGGGCAGAGCGGACTGCAAACAACCCAGTTTATATTGAAGAACAAAACTGAAACTTAAGCTGTCAGTTAAGATGCACAATTAAAAAATTTCAACCTAACTTCATGATGAAAGAACATTAAAAATACAACTTTTCAGAGAAATATAATATACTTTAGATTCTCCAAAACACAGTATTTACCATGTCCAAGATACAATCCACAATTATATGTGAAGAATCAGAAAAATGTAAGCCATTCTCAAGAGTAAAGAAAACTGTTGGAGAGTGACCCAAAGATGACCCATAGGTTAAAATTGGCAGAAACTAATTTTTCAGGAGCTATTATAACTATGTGCAAGGATATACATGAAAATATGTTTGCAATGAATAAAATGACAAGATCTCAGCAGGGAAATAGAAATTATAAAAATATTCAGATGTAAATTTTAGAGCTCAAAAACACAACTGAAATTTTGAAAGTTCACTGGATGGGCTTAAAAGCAAAATGGAGCCACCTAAGGAGTCCATACATTTTAGATCAGAAGAGATTTAAAAATTTGAAGGATCAGGTAAAAAGAACTGAAAAGAATGAAAAGTGATTCAGCCACCTGTAAAACAATATACATGGACCTATAGTCCAAGAAGCAAAGGAAAAAGAGAATAGGATATAAATATATATTGAAAAAACAATAACTGAAAATGTCCCAAATTTGATACAAGACATGTATTTACAGATACAAAAGCTCAACAACTCCAAGCAAGGTAAACATAAGGAAAGCCGTGCCTAAGAAGGCCAAATAGATGAAAACTACAAATAAATAGAAAATCGAGAGCAGTCACAATAAAATGACCCATAACATATAGAGGAAAAATGATACAAATGATAGCTAATTCCTCATCAAAAGCGATGGAAAATACAGGACAGTAGAACATCTTTAAAATGCTGGGAAAAGATATTTAGCCAAAAATTCATTATTATTGAATAGGTTATAACCACTGAAGATAGTGAATAAAGGCGAAATAAAGACATTTCCAGGTAAAAGAAAACTGAGATTATTCATTGCCAGTAGACAGGCAGTACGAAAAATGCCAGAGGAGATTTTTCAGGTTAATGGGACATAATCCAGAAACTTGGATGTTCAGGAGAAAAGAAGAACATCAGATATGGCAAATATCCAGATAAATATAAAAGATTATTTTTCTTTAAATTTCTTTAAACTACATAGCACTGTTTAAAACAAACATTACAATATTTTCTTGTGGTATTTATAAAGTATTTAGATGTAAAATATACAAAAATTTCAGCATAGGGGATTTGGGCAGGAGCAAATGAAGTGATGTTGTTGCAATATTTTACATTTAATGTGAAGCAGTACAACATTAATGCAAATGAATAGTTTAAGTTAAGGATGGACATTAAAATCCTTAAAGCGATCAATAAAATAGCAACAGTATAAAAAGGCAATAAAGTAAAATGGATTTCTAAAAATTAGTCAAATAAGTTGAAAGCAGGCAGAAAACGAAAACAACTCTGAAGAGGAGGAAACAAATGCAAGTAGTAACATGGTAGATTTAAATACAACCATCTCCACAATTAAAAGGCAGAGAGTGCAGGGTCGGAGAGAGGCATAAGGGGACTAAATGGTGATGGAAGAAAAATACAATAAAGAAAAACTAAAAAAAAAAAAAAAAAAAAAAAAAAAAAAAAAAAAAAAAAAAAAAAAAAAAAAAAAAAAAAAAAAAAAAAAAAAAAAAAAAAAAAAAAGCTGATAGGATGAAAGTAAATAGATGAATCTAGGACTTCATTTAGCTCTGATAAGTAAACAGCTTGGAAGTCATTACCTCCAACCTTACAAAAGAAAAAGCTTGAAAAACTGAACTTTTCTTAGGCCCATTAAAGAAATGACCTGACAGGACAAACTACCAGCCCAAAATCTGGAGAGGCAGGCAACTTCAGAGAGGCACAGCCAAGCTCTGATTATGCAGAGCAGAAGCTGCTGGAATCCCAAACTGGTAGGAACTCTCCTGGTAATTTTGGCTGTTTGCTGGAGGCCAGCTTTGGACGAGCTTTGCTGTGGACGAGCTTTGGAGTGGGAAACTCCTGGCAACTGAACATTTCCATAGTTTTTGACTCAAGGAACCCTGCCTGCCCTCGCAAATGAAGATCCAGGAAAGGTCGCCTCCTGACTCCGGTGGAGGCAGGGGGAAAATAATCATCGCAAAATATACCCATGGCATTTTTCATAACAAAAGACTATTCTCCATGAAAAAAATAACTTTGCCAGTGCCACAGCTCAGAAGTGCATTTCTCCCGATCCAACCACCTCCAGACTTCCTATCTCATCTAACAACAAGGGGGAAAAGCAGTCAGCAAAGGTCAGAGCTTCAAGGAACTAGATGGGGAACCCCATATCCAGGAAAGCAAACAGGAGTGGGGTTGGAGGAGTTACTATATCACTGGGTAAACACCTGTGAAGGCCACAACCCCAAGACACAAGCTTAATACAGCACTGAGACTGAACCAGATCAGAGAACATCCCTTTCCCACACCTTGCTACCACCTTGATAGGGTTTCTCTAATGCAGTAACAGCAGGCTACAAGTGAAGGAGCTGCAGGACACAGAGGGGCAGTACTTAGGGAAGCTCAAAAGCAGGAAGGGAGACAAATACAAGGGCATTGGAGGAATTTGAAACCTCTGACACTTCAGCCATACAAAGCATCAAATATCCTAATTCTTTCCAGATTACCATAAAAAATCCACAATGAAGGACTATTTACCTTAGTTCTTTTATAACCCAAAACAACATGCCCAGCTTTCAATAAAAAGTTTCCAAGTCGCGTCAGAATGCGAGAACAGTCAAGAGACAAAGCGATCATCAGAACCAGACTTAGATATGACACAGATGTTGGAATTATCAAACGGGGAATTTAAACTAGCTATGATTAATATGTGAAGGGCTCTAATGGAAAAAGTAGGCAACATGAAATAACAAATGGGTAATATTAGCAGGGAGATAGAAATTTTGTGCAAGTAAATGGGTGGAAAAGGACCTTGCAAATAGTAAGCATAAAAAGGCTAGGGTCACTATTTTAATGTCAGTAAAAGTAGACATCGAGGTAAAGAGTATTATCAGAGAGAAAAGCTACATGCCATAAGGACAAAAGGGTAAATTCAAACCCGTCAGCTCACAAATGTGAACATAGCTAATAACAGCTTTTGAAAATATATGAAAAAATTCACAGTTAAGGGAAAACAGATAATTTCATACTCATAGTTAACATTAACACCCATCTTCGAACAATTTGTGTTGCAGACACCGGCCAGCAGCGTTCACGTCATTATGGATGAATTAAAACACACACACAGACTACCGAGTCTGGTGGAGGAATGAGGACAACTGACAGGCTTTTCTCTCAAGAGGAGCAAAGCCAAGGCCTCAGCCATCACAGGGCTTTATTCTAATCATCATCCCCTTACATTCCAAGATGGTTCTTCCTATCCCGGTTACAACAAAAGAGCCAATGCCCCTCATTACATCACAGAAAAAGGACATTAGCAAGTGAACAGGCAGGCAGTTACACTGGGCCTGCAGGAACTTGCAGGGTGAGGGGGTTTCAGCAAAGAGCACACGCTCAAAATAGCCTAAGTATATTGCAAATCTGATTTCCCAGGAAAGAACCTACCTGTGGGCGTAGGTCCTGTGCATCTCCAGTGGGAGCTGGGCCCACACCACGCAGAAGGGTCTGTCACAAATTTGTAGGTTAATAGATAAATAATTAATAAAAATACAGATGACCTCAACAACACTATTTGACCATCTTAACCTACTTCCAAAAACTATAAAACATGTCCTTCTCAATTGTATTATGATCTATTTTAGTATGTTCACTAAAATATTTTGCAATATTTTCACATTTAATGCGAAGCAGTACAACATTAATGTAAATAAATAGTAAAGTTAAGGGTATGCATTAAAATCCTTTAATATATTAAATCCTTTAGTATGTTCACTAAAATAGATCATGTACTGTAGTAAGTCTCAATGAAAGGATTGAAATAATATAGAATACATTCTCTGTCTACAATGAAATTAAATTAAAAAGCAATTAACAATAAGATATCTAGCAATTAACAATAAGATATCTAGCAAAAAGTATTTGGAAATTAACAACACATTTCCAAATAGTCTGTGACTCAAAAAAAATCACAAAGGAAAATAGAAAATAGTTCAAACTGAATAATGGAAAATATAACATCAAAATTTATGAATTGTAGCTAAAAGAATGCTTAATGGGGTAATTATTTATAAATATATTAAAAATAAAAAGGTATAAAATTAATTAGCAGCTAAGTTTCCACTCAAGAATCTAAAAAAAAAAAAAGCACAGGTAAACAAATTAAGAAAATGGAAGGGAATAATAAAGGGCAGAAATCAACAAAATAGAAAACAAACAACACAAAAATTGACAAAGACAAAAGCTGGTTCTTTAAAATGATCAATAAGATTGACAACCCCTAGCTAAACTGACCAAGGAAAAAACATCAAAAGAAAATACAAATTACCAATGTGAGGAATAAAAGTGATTATCACTACAAATCCCACATATACTGAGAGTATAAGAAAACATTATGAACCACTTGTGCCAAAAATATAATCTAGATAAAATAGATAAAATCCTTGGAAAAAATCAATACACCAAGACTGACACAAAAAACACAACATTAGAATAGTCTTATATCTACTCTAGAAAGTGAATTTATTATCAAAAGCCTTCCCACAAAGAAAACTCCAGACCCAATTATTTCATTGGTAAATTCTATATTTAAGGAAGAAGTAGCACCAAACTTATAAACCCTCTTTTAGCATACACACGAAGAAACATTATAGCTTGTTTTATAAAGTCAGCATATAACTCTAATACCAAAAGTTGACAATGGTTTTATAAAGATTAAAAACAGCTCTAATGACTATACATGTAAAAATTCTAAATAATAGCAAATTGAATCTAGCAATATTAAAAAATATATGCCATGAATTACAAAGTGGGGTTATCCCAGAAATGCAAGGTTTGAAAATCAATGAGTGTAACTGACTATATTAACAGAATAAAAAAGAAAAATAGTATTACTTCAAAAGATGCAGAAAAAGCACTTGAAATAATTCAATACCTGTTCATGATTTAAAAAGCAAAACAAACACAAATCTCAGCAAACTAATTCCTCAAAGTAATGAAGAGCATCTTCTAAAACCTATAGCTAACATCATACTTAATGGTGGACTATGAACACTTTTGCACAAGGAGTCAGAAGTCCAGGATACTCGATCTCACCACTTAAATACACCATGATACTGATGACAGCCATTGCAATATGTAAAAAAATAAATAAATAGTGAAGTCATAAATATCAGAAATGAAGAAGTAAAATTACCTCCATTTACAGATGACATACTTGTATACATGTTTTAAAAATACTAAAGAATTTGCCCTGGCTGGTGTAGCTCAGTGGATTGAGCTCAGGCTGCAAACCAAAGGGTTGCCAGTTCGATTCCCAGTCAGGGCACATGCCTGGGTTGCAGGCCAGGTCCCCAGTGGGGGACCATGTGAAAGGCAACCACACATTGATGTTTCTTGCCCTCTCTTTCTCCATCCCTTCCTCTCTCTCTAAAAATAAATAAATAAAATCTTCTTCTTGAAAAAAAGATTTCAAGTCAATGACCTAACCTTATACCTCAAAGAAGTAGAAAAAAGAAAAGAACAAGCTACACTCAAGTTAGTGGTGATAAGAACATGCACGAAACAGCAGCAGTGGGAATGAAGAGGGAGGCACAGATTTAAAATATGTTCTCAAGGTAGAATTGTAGGGTTTGTGGAAAACTGGGTTTGAGAAAATTTGGGCTTGAGTAATTTGTTTGGTAGAGAATTGAGCGAAAAAGAGGAAGAGCAGACTGAAAGTAGAAGATAATAAAATTGTTTTGGATGAGTTTTTTTTGAGGTGCCTGTCAGTGATACAGCCAGGTTAAAAAGTCTTAAAATTTGCTTGATGCTTTACTTCAGGTTAGCTCATAAATAGACTGTGAAACAAGAATTCAAATTGGTGTATTACGGAGATAGTCCTGGAAAACACCAGTAGGTTAGTGGGAAAATGAAATAGGGAAGGGAAGAAAACACAACATAAAATACGCTTTGTCCAGCTGATTACAATCACTAAAGATGAGGAAATTAAAGTGTAGTATCACTGATAAAACTCTGGAAGATGGTGTAGAATATACCTTAGACTTGCAGGGGTGTCCAACCTGTGGCCCACAGGCCACTTGCAGCCCAGGGTGGCTGTAAACAGGACCCAACGCAAAATCATAAATTTACTTAAAACATTATGAGATTTTTGTTGTGATAACACATTGCAACCTATTTAATGTGTGGCCCAAGACAACTCTTCTTCTTCCAGTGTGGCCCAGAGACACCAAAAGGTTGGACACCCCTGCTAGATTTTCTACAACGTAGGAGTTAGATGTTAGGGTTGTTATCCGCCAGCTCTCCATCAACATTGTTTGAAGGCTGTTTTCTGAAGTTATTAACTCTCCCCGTTCTCCTAGCTTGCCGCCTCATGAATACCGTGAGCATTCTCTTGAAGCCAGAGGGGGAAAGCCCGCAGGTGGAGAGTAGCAGGTGTTTCCTATAAGTAGCTTTCAGTGTACAGAGGGCAAATGTGAAGGGACTACCAATGAGGCAGTGATGGCATTTGCTATATTGAATATTATTGATCTGGAGTTCGGGGAAGGGTTTTGCTTAGAGAAATCGATCTGGAAATCCTTAGTATACAGTTGGCCCAGTTTACACCTCCAAAGCCACAAACTTACTGGGCTCATCAGCAACATCTCTAACTATATAGACTGAGGAGACAGAAAGAAGATATGAGCCAGCTATGTCAGTGGCCTAGAGGACAAGACACTGTCTCTTATGGGATGAAAACCAGTTTTTAAGAGACAGGATCTAAAGGGGATTTGAAATTTATTTTGGAGGTAGGCAACGTGCAAAAAAAGATGGAATGAGAATTGCTGGCCACTTCAGGAAAAGGGAGAGCTCCCTGGTGAAGCTGACAGTGTCCAGGGAGAGCTGTTCACCCTCACAACAGAGAGTGTATGCTGCCTGGGGGAAAACACCAGATTCACCCATCAGCGGAGCTCTAAGAAAGATAAACGCGCGCTGTAGCTGGCATCATTAGAAACTGCAGTAGGCGCCTTCATAAGGGAAGAGTTCCTTCAAAGGGGATGAAATGTGACAGCAAGGCTAAGCCATGGTCCAATTCATCCCCAAATATGAGAATTTGTTCGGTAGTAACTGTAGTTGAAGGGAGAGATAATACTTCCTATGGGTGAGACACTGTGGCTTCTATTTACTGCAAATCACATGGTATCTGTTGGTTTTGCTTTCCTTCAAATTGGTCTCCTTCTATAACACCATTCAGTGTTCCCTAGTAGAGTGCACCTTTAGGGTGCATTTTTCAGGTTCCTGGGTAGGAGCTTGAGCCAAAATATAAGACCTCAAAATATATTTGAACCAGAGCCAAACACATCCCAGATCCCAGTTTCCATACCACTTTTGATGAAACTGGCCCATTAGCAAGCATCTACCTAGAACTGGACATGGAAAACCAATGGAAAAAAATAGTGTTTAATCTTGGGTTTCACTATGGAGTTCTTCAAGGAATCCCTGATTTCAGTTCACATACTCAAGTATTTCACACCAGGTTCAGATGTTGTCCAAACACAAGTCAAGCTCCTGGTAACTTCAGATCCTATATGAGTCCCAAAAGTGTGCAAATAGGGTGTATCAAAAAGCCAGCCACTATATGGCAGTGAGAGGTATGCAATTGGGAAGGAAATTGATCTTTCTTCAATTAATTTTTAAATGTCTTAAGCATCAATCTTTGCAACGTTTACTCCTTCCATCCAGTTCTTTAAAAAAAAATAGAAAAGAAAAACGTCTTTCTAAGATTGGTGTCAATTGGAAAGTATTTGTATATTCTGGCTGTTAAGACGGAAAGTGTGAATTTACAGAGTCTCCAATATGTAGAGAGATGGTGGTAAGTTTAGTAGAATGATGGAGGGGCAGAAGATGAGAGTGGGTGCATGTGGGACACAGCCAAGAAAATAAGACTCACAGACTGAGAGTCAATTATGCTCAGATTTCACAGTCTCCCCAACTTTGTGCCAAAGGCAACGTGCTAGATGCTGGGTAAAGTCTTAGCCAGGAAAAGAGAGCCTAGTAATGTGTTGGTCTGTTTAGTAATGAGGCTGGTAAGCACTTGGCTTTTGTTTAGTTTTGCTGGCACATTCAGATAATGCTATACTAAACTTAAACATAGTTCTCAGTTTAAATAATCTTTTGCTGGTTTTTCACAACCACTTTCTAGGGAGGATAAAGATAGAAGAAAGCAACTAAAAATATAAGCTGCTTTCCCCAGATCCTCACTGTCCAAAAATATGATCCATTAACCTGGGGGACATGGACATGCGGAAATGAAGTCAGCCTCGCAGTGTTGTCCTTAGATTGAAGTTTGGGGACAAAGTCCATAAACAAGTATTTAGTGAACAGTATTTTAAAGTTTCCTTTTTTTCATTGCCCTGCCTTTTTTAGAAAACCTATTAGATCTCTTTTGAGAGTTGGGAAAGAGCAGCAGTTAATTAGAGCTACAGGGAACTGCTGAGGTCTAAGCCAACTGGCTCAAATTGACCTGTTTGTGACTGGAAAGTTAGTTTGGCTCCTCTGTGTTTTGGGTACTTTTATAGGCTTTATTTTGTTTTTCATTCGGCATGATTTCATAAGCTCCAGAAAGTCAGGGCCGCTGGAAAAGACATGTGCTTATTTATTTCTTCTACCTTTCTAGAAGTGAAGTATTCCTCCTTGTGTTGACCACCCTGCCCTAACCACAGGCTTTAGTCTGCATCTCCATTGTCACCCCACACCAGTTCCAGAGCCACCTGCTAGCCAATTCTATGAGCTCACCTCTGCGTTCTCACACTGAGATCTTGCCACGAGCTTTGCCAAGTCTGGAATCATCAGGGCTGCTTTGGGGAGCTACTTCACTGGGGTCACCACTTTGCTCAAAATCATAGTCCACAATGAAATATGATGAGAGGTTAAGAAATAATATCCTAGAGTCCCAAAACACATACCAGTGTCATTACACAACACTTATTTATGAAGCCCCTTCTCAACAATTATGAGATGGAGCCAAGGCAGGAGCTGTTGGAGAGAGCAAGCTGAGAACAAATGTTGGCAGTTTTGTTTAAAGCCACAAAACAATCTAACCCAGCAACAGCTAGTTCAATCATTGAGAGTATCCCTCAAAGCAAACTACTCTTTTCACTGTTTATATATTAAACAACGGTATGCTCATTCTCACTACCGTGTAGTTGTAAAACTGCACAGTCACAAGAATGATACTGATTCTAAGAAGCATTTCAGCATATGTGAGTAGCAGGAATCTAAAGACAACAAGAATCGCTAAAGCTGATGGGAACTCCTTTGTAGGTGACTGTCTCCTTATCCCTTGCTGCTTCTAGAATTCTCCCCTTCATTTTAATCTTGGCTAATGTAATTATGATGTGCCTTGGTGTGTTCCTCCTTGGGTCCAACTTCTTTGGGACTCTCGGAGCTTCCTGGACTTCCTGGAAGTCTATTTCCTTTGCCAGATTGGGGAAGTTCTCCTTTATTATTTGTTCAAATAAGCTTTCCACTGGTTGCTCTTCTTCTTCCCCTTCTGGTACCCCTATAATTTGGATATTGAAACGTTTAAAGATGTCCTGGAGGTTCCTAAGCCTCTCCTCATTTTTTTTGAATTCTTGTTTCTTCCTTCTTTTCTAATTGGTTCTTTCTTCCTTCTGGTCCACTCCATTGATTTGAGTCCCAGTTTTCCTCCCATCTCTATTGGTTCCCATCAGACTGTGAGCTGATTTCTCAAAAGAGACCTTCCAGGCAAGAAGGGGCTGGAAAGAAGTATTCCAAGTCATGAAAGGCAAAGACCTACATCCAAGATTGCTCTATCCAGCAAAGCTGTCATTTAAAATGGAAGGGAAGATAAAATGCTCCTCAGATAATGTCAAGTTAAAGGAGTTCATCATCATCAAGCCCTTATTATATGAAATGTTAAAGGGACTTATCTAAGAAAAAGAAGATAAAAAATAGGACAGTAAAAAGACAGCAAACTCACACCTAACAACCACAGATATTAACCACCACACCTAAAACAAAAGCAAATTAAGCAAACAACTGGAACAGGAGCAGAAACACAGAAATGGAGATCACATGGAGGGTTAGCAACAGGGGAGTGGAGGAGGAGAGAGGGGGAAAAGGTACAGAGAATAAGTAGCATAGACGATAGGTAGAAAATAGGGGGAGGGCAAGAATAGTGTGGGAAAAGTAGAAGCTAAAGAACTTATGACACATGGACATGAACTAAAGGGAGGGAATGTGGGTGGGAGGGGGTGTGCAGGGTGGAGGGGAATGATGGGGGAGAAATGGGACAACTGTAATAGCATAATCAATAAAATATCTTTAAAAAAAGAATCCCTAAAGCTTGCCATAGTGTTACTCCTTTAGTATGAAATCACTTTGCTGTCTGCAAAGTAATCCATAGATGAATGGTAGAGGACCTTCCAGAAGCCCGTATTCTATATTACAATTAAAGTAACCCATGAATGACCTCAGGAGAGGATCTGTATTATCGTACCTAAATTGTTGCCTCATCAATTGTATTCTCTCTTGTACGATGAAAAATAAAGCTGCTAACATCCAGCGGTCGGTCAGCAGGAAGGCTAGTAAAGGGGAGCTAATGAGTGAGATTTGGTTCTTTGTATCTCCAGTTCTGTCCAGAAAAGAGACAGCCTGGACAAAGGGCTCAAATATCCATTCCTTTTGGTAGGTCTTCATATACAGTATATAGGCTAAAGGCACCAACCATTAAGATATTCCAAAGAACTCGCTTTTTAAATTCCATGCTTACCAAGCATCTGATTCTACTACTTTTGCAAAGGGAGATATGAGGTACGCACTGGGGTATTTCAATATGGGGAGAGAGAATCATTGCAAATGCTGAAAACAAGAGAAAGCAGCAAGTCAAATACTCAAGCAGAGGAACTGGGCTCACAAGCCAGAAACTAGTCTCTCAGAAATAATAGGGCCATAGAGACCATGCCCAATTACAGAGCCAAAGACTTGTAGCCCTGGGTAAGTAAACCTGGGAAAAAAATGGAGCAAAAAAAAAAAAAAATGTGAGCCAATAAGTAGGAGGAAGGACATGAAAGAATATTACATCTGAGGAATATGATAGCATCTGAGCTGGTTTTTAAGTGTTCTTTGTAGCTGGATGTGAGGAAAATAGGCAGGAATGTGTTTATGAAGGGCCAAGAATGCCTATATTAAGGATTTTTTATTTTATTTTTAAAAAGATGTGAGGAGCCTAATTCAAAAGAATATAGGTGCCCCCATGTTCACTGCACTGTTATTTACAACAGTCAGGATTTGGAAGCAGCCCAATTGCCCATTAGTAGATGAATGGATAAAAAAGCTGAGGTACATTTACACAATGGAATACTACTCAGCCATATAAAAGGAAATCTTAGCTTTTGTAATAGTATGGATGGACCTGGAGAACATTATGCTAAATGAAACAAGCCAGTCAGAGAAAGAGAAATACTATGTGATTTCACTTAAATGTGGAATCTAATGAACAAAGAACAAAATAAACTGACAAACAAAATAGAAACAGATTCATAGATACAGAGAAAAGACTTACAGTTGTCACAGGGGAGGAGGTAGGGGAGCTGAGTGAAAACGGTGAAGGAATTAAAAAAAAAAACCTCATACATGGAAAGCAATATGGTGATTACCAGAGGGAAAGGGGGGTTGGGGAGGTAGGAGACGGTATAGGGGTAAATAAATAAATGGTGATGGAAGGAGACTTGACTAGGGGTGTTGAACATGCAATACAATATACAGATGATGTATTTTAGAATTGTACCCCTGAAACCTACATAATTGTATTAATCAATGCCATCCCAATAAATTCAATAAAAATAAATAAAAATAAATTTATACAATAAAATTATGTGAGGAGCCACTGAAGGATTTTAAGTGGCATTGCCAGCTGAGTAGGATGTCAGCAAAGGAAAGGAAGTAAAAATAAAAGGTTTATATGTGAATAAATAAATACATTTAAAGTTATTGTCATCATCTAATCCCCAAATAGCCGAAAGAAAAATACATATTCTCTAGTTCCTTAGCCAGATATTTACTTACTAAAAGTGGAATGTAATGAGCAATCAACTGACCAGAGCACCTCTGGCTCCTTGGATATGAGAATAGTTCCATCTTAGAGCAAAAAGTTTCTTGACAAATGTTGTATCAGACCCCTATTATTCATGAAATGCCTACTTTTTGCTCTTCCCTTTTGGTCAAAGCCTTCATTGGGTAATGAAGGCCAAATCCCTTCACTAATTGCCCTCATGTTCCAAAAGAATGTCCCTAGAACCGAGGAAGAAAAATAATTCACCCAGATTGTTTTTTAAGATTTACAGCATGGAAGGGGCTCTGTCTTTGTGATGGAATTTGATAATGGAATCCTGCCATTCCTCTCTGCCTCTCAGCTTCTGGCTCATAGACATTCACAAGGACCAGATCATGTAGCA
Organism: Anoura caudifer; assembly: GCA_004027475.1. NCBI lineage: Eukaryota > Metazoa > Chordata > Mammalia > Chiroptera > Phyllostomidae > Anoura > Anoura caudifer. The sequence goes on from PVKU01004139.1 coordinate 39,128, forward strand.
ATTGCCAGCTCCTTTCTTACTATTCCATGAGGCAGGCACTTGAATAGACAGTTTCTAGCTTTTGAGGGACAATAACCCCACTTACTTATGACATGGCCCAATAAATGCCCACCTCTGAACAGTCAGGTTAACTAGCTGTTCCCTCCTAGTGGAGGAACCTGCTGGAGGAAGCAGGAGTCCTCATTCCTGCACCTCCCCGTGAAGGCGTGGGGCATGGGGGACCCCTTCCCTGTGGAAACATGAAGAAGTAGAAGCCAGAGCCCTTGCTTCCCAGCAGTGATCAGCTGCAGTAAGTCACACTTTTACTTTAGAAGAGAAATAACTGGCAAAACTAAATATTTATCTAGGAATACTGGGTTATGTCTAAGCAGGGAGCTGTAAAATATCTAATGAATCCTGGACTGTTTACAATGAACTTTAAAAAAACCAATGGGAAAAATGTCATAAACTCAACTAGAATTTAAAGTGCCATGGAAAAATTTTAACAGTCTCTGTTCCACTGACATATTTTCACAAATCATCAGAAAATATACTTTCTGATGAAATATTTATTTTGGAAAATTAGAAACTGAAAAATAATTTACAACTATTTTATCTTTTTACAGTGTGTCCATGCTACTTGAGATTTTACTGAGTAAAATGTAGATGATCCTTGGCTATAAAAGGATAAAGAGTGTATGCAAGAACACATAATTATCTAACTAATTCAGGCTCCAGATGACTTTTTACCAAAAACTATTTAGATAATTTAGTAATCATGATTAGAATTATTTCAGTTTTCCAGTTGACCTTATAAAAATGTTCCTAGTGATAAATGAGTTTCTCTGTAGCAAGATTATTCATGACTTGCCACTGAAACAACTATATTCCATCCCCTTAAATAGCACACATTTAAGAGGCTAACTAGAAAGGGGAACACAGTCTATGGTATTAGAACATTTTCCTTCATGTGAGGAAAATTGTCCCATTCAAGGAATCATATTGGACTAAATGAGGATCAGATCTTAGACTTATTAACACCATATTTTAACCTAGTAAAATAAATGGTCTTTTTAATACATATCTAAGAATAGTTCCTGTATGAGATAATTCATAAGAGAACTCTGTCAGTGATGAGACAGTTTTTTCCTAAGTTCAATTTAATGCTTTCATGGTTATGGTAAATGAAATAGCTCAAATATTTGGTCTCATCTTGTTCAATTTACTCAAATTCATTTGGCTATGACTTAAACATGATCATTTCTCTATTATCATCCAATCCGGTCTCATTCTTTTATATCCTATCCGTATGTTGTCAAGTCCCAAACATACACCTCCAACTTCAACCTTTCTCCTGCACTCCAAACTTATATATACAAACACCTACTCAACATCTCTTCTTAATAACTTATAGCCATTCCAAACTCAGTAAATCTTCGCCAAACTTATTCCACTGTTAGCTGTACCCAAATCTGTTGATAGAACATTATCCTCCTAGTGTCTGAGGCAAAAGGCAAAAAACAAGGAGTCATTTTTGTATATTCTTTTTTTTTAATCCTCACCTGAGAATATTTTTCATTATTGATTTTTAGAGACAAATGAGGTATGGAGAGAGAGAGAGAAACACAATCAGTTGCCTCCCATATATGCCCCAACAGGGGACCAAACCCACAATCTATGTATGTACCCTGACCAGGAATCGAACCCACAACCTTTTGGTGCATGGGACAATGCTTGACCAACTGGGCCACCTGGCCAGGGCTTGTCTATTTTTTTTTACATCCATTTTCAACCAATCAAATCCTGTTGGTTCCACTTCCAAAATATATCCAGGACCTGACCACTTTTCATCATTGCCATTGGTATCACCTGGGTCCAAGCTACCATTATATCTTACCTGAATTACTGCCCTAGACTTTTCTTGGTTTTCCTTCAGGTCACATTTCCCCTCAGACTTGACATTAGCTTTTTATTTAACTCAGAATAAAAGTCAAAGTCCTTAAAATAGCCTAGAAGGCTTTAGACTGTCTGGTCCCGTGTTCCCATTCTGGGCTACTTTCAAATTCCTCTTCCTTTCATCTGTTCCACTCTGACCACATTGACATCTTCGCTCTTCCTCTGACACATCCAGTCATATTCCTGCCTATGGGCTTGCGCCCTGGATGGCCCCTCTCTTTGGGATAATTTTCCCTCAGATGCCCTGCTCAGCCAACTCTCTCACCTCCTTCAAGACTTTTTCTTAAATGTTAGCTTTTCAATGACTCCCTATTGTGAAATGCAAGCCACCTGACACTCCCTCTCTCATCTGTTCTACTTTTTTCTCTCTTTTTGATAATCCTTACCACATTACGCTATATTGTTTTCATGTTTATTTTCTGCCCCTCTCCGGTAGATTTTAAGTTCAAGAAGATAAGGGATCTTGGTTCACTGATGTGTCCCAAGCACCAAGAGCAGTTTCTGGCACAGAATGAGTACTTGATAAATATTTACCAAACCAACTGTAAGTTCTGGCACTGGCATTGATTTTAAATGTATTATCGTTTTTTAACTAGGAGGAAAATTGGTTTACTTTCTTCCACTGACTAAACTGAAATACTCTCACCTTCACATTTGGTACCTAATAAAGATCTAATTCCCATCAACACTACGTGAGTTTTAACAAACTCATGGTCACAATAATGGAAAGTTTACATAAGACCTTTATGTGGCATTTAAACCTTTAAAGAAAGATTGAGTTGTTAATTGAAGACCAATGTGGTTCTAGAAAACTGAACCTGGCGGTGCCACACACAATCTGTGACCCTAAATTCTAGATCCAGATACTGCTATCTGTGGGCTAACAAACTGGCTTTCAAAATAATCAATTTTTAAGAGATAACTCACAACAACTTTTTATGTTCTTGAAGCTATTGAGCTTCTTTCCTAAAGTTCTGATTTGCAAAGCTCTAGAGGAAAAAAGGTCTTCCAGAAACTTCTGGCCAGAGATCTTCCAGGCTTCATAGACCCAATGAGAGTAGCGGTATGGGAGGAGGTACAGGGATTATTTATTAATCACGAGAATAATGGACTTGAAGTGGCAGGCGTGCAGTCCCGCAACAAATCAGCGGTTGAGCGATATGTATCAAAGGCCTGTTAGAAAAAAACACTGAGTCATTTCCCAGGAGGAGCATGGAACTAAACTCACAATCCAGAGTTTCACCAGGGAGACTACATTAAAAGTGAAACTAGAAATAGATGAGAGAAATAGTCAGGAAAGTGAACAGAAAGACCAAAACCATGAACTTGAGACGGTATGTACAAGTTATAAAGTAAAGAAAGTATTAAGTCAAAAACAGAAGGTAGGGAAGAACATGGGGCTAAGAACAAATTACAAAACTAAACAAAGATATATTACTTTGGTGTAAATATATCAGAAGTTTTGAACTTACAAGTTATTTTACTCCAGAATAGATAAAACAGAAGATAGTTAGTTCCTACATTGATATGAATATTATTTCCTGAAAATATACCTTGCAATAAGTAGTAAATCAGAAATAGTAAAAATATCAACAAAAATTAGAAGATAGCCTCTACTTTAGCTAATTGGCTGCTTGTACGTAATTCATAATACAAAAAAGAAATATAGCAAGTACCAGAGGTGATCATGAATATCAGAGAACACAATTGATTTCAATTCTTACATCGTTAGCTACAGATGAGGACCAATTAATATGAGTAGGAAAGTACTGAGGTACAACATATATGTATGTGCGTGAATAGATGAAATAATGTATGTAATAAAATAGTTGCCATGCAGAGCGGATAACTTTGAGAAGAGTAACAGCCTGCATCAAGGAACAGAGCCAGCCTAGGATGACTTTGCATGGAAGAAAACAAGAACATATACACTACTTCATTCTCGTTCCTCTCTGAAGTCTGCAGTTCCCATCTAGTAACAACTGGAAACCTGGAAACCAGTGGGCAAGGGAGCCCATGGATGTACACTCTAGGCACCTGGGGCACAGAGCCACATGGAGAAGGGTGGCGAGGGGATCTAGAGGTGCAGACATGTGAGAGCTAGAAACTTAAGAAGTTCCCTTTTTAAGTAAAACATTTGCTGTAGTCTAGATACTTTTATTGTGTTAAGAATGTTCCCTTCTGCCCTGGATGGGTGGCTCAGTTAGTTGGAGGGTCATCTCTGTGCACCAAATGGTTGTGGGTTTGATCCCAGGTTAAGATGCATACCTAGGGTGCAGGTTCAATCCCCAGTCGGAGCTTGTACAGGAGGCAACGGGTAATGTTCCTTTCACATCTATGTTTCTCTCTCTTTTTCTCTCTCTCTCTATCCCCCCTCCCCTCCTCTTCCTCTCCCTTTCCCTCTACCCACCACCCCTCTAAATCAATAAACATATCCCCAGGTGACAATTTTTTTAAAGCCTTAAAAAAGCATGTTCCCTTCTAATCCTAGTTATTATCATCATAAACAGGTTGAACTTTTTATTTCTTTTTTTCCTGCATACATTGAGATAAGTAAATGGTTTCCTCCTTTAATCTGTTAATATATTGATCTCAGTTAGAATGTTTTCTGATGCAGGACTGTCTTTGATTTCATAGATTAAATACTACTTGGAATCAGTGCATTATTTGTATGCAAATAGTGATTTATTTTGCTGATGTGTTCAGTAGAATTTTTGAATATCTGTATTTATAAGTCAGAATGGGCTATAATTTTTTGAGCTATCTTTGGCTACATTTTCAGTCAAGACTTTATTTTTATTTATTGAGATATATAAATAAAAAATTGTATATTTACTAAAGGCTTTGTAAAATATGCTTATAAAATCTCTGAATGTAATGCTTTAGCCCTGGCTGGTGAAGCTCAGTGGATTGAGCGCGGGCTGCGAACCAAGTGATCGCCGGTTCGATTCCCAGTCAGGACACATGCCTGGGTTGCAGGCCAGGTCCCCAGTGGGGGCACATGAGAGGCAACCATACATTGATGTTTCTCTCCCTCTCTTTCTCCCTCCCTTCCTTCTCTCTAAAAATAAAAATAAATAAAATCTTTTTAAAAAAGTAATGCTTTATTTCAGGAGGGTTTTATTTTTAATTAAAATTGATCCCATTTGCCTTTAATGATTCTTCCACCATTGGAGTTTTGTCATTGTAACTGATCATGCTGTTAAATTGTATTTCATTAAATTGATTTTATCTACATTTCCAAAATTATTGGCATTAGAGTTTGTAATATACATTTTTTAAAATTATTAACGTTATCTTCTTTATGTACGGTCATGTTGCCTACTCATTCTTACTATTATTTTTGTCTTTTGAGGCTTTTCTCTTCTGCTTGTTCAAAGTATCAACTTTTATTTTTCTAGATCACCTCTACTGTTTATTTTTTGTCTGTAAAATTACTATTTTTCTTTATAATTTTCTCCTTTCTACTACTTTGTTTATATCTATAATTCTTTTTCTTACATTCATGAGTTAAGCATCTTATTAATTTTTAGTGTTTTTGTTTTTCTAATGTGTCTTAATGATATAAATCCCCCTTCCAAATACCATTTTAATTGTATCCCACAAGTTTTGGTAAGTAATTCTCTCATTGTCATTTACCTTCTAAATATTTTTTAATTCACTATGATTTTTTATTCTTAATATATGAATTATTTAGAAGTATGGTTCTTTTACATTTCCCTTGTGATTTTTCTAACACACCATTTTTGGGGTATCTTTTTATTACTTATTTCTAGTTTTATTGCATACTGGTCAAAGGATGTATGAAATTGCAAGAAACTTCCTTTTTGAATTAACATATGGTGAAGTTTTATAAATAATGTAATTTTGAAAGGAATGTGTACTCTCTATTCGTTGAGTACAGAATTTATATCTAGCTTATAATTTGTGTTGTTGCAAGTTGATTAATCAGAGAGACATATGAAAATTTCCCTCTGTTAATTTTATAATTTCTATAAAAATTAATCAATTCTTACTTTATGTATGTTAATGTTTTTTAGATGCACACATGCTCACAATAATTACTTTTAGTTACATTTGATCATTATGTAATATCCCCATTATTCCTAATTGTGCTTTTTGTTTCAACTTTCTTTTCTTCTGATTTTAATATAACCAGTGGTGATTAGCTGTTTCTTGGAGAATAAACATGGAATGGTTTTATCTTTTCTGATCCTCCCATTACCTGTATTTTAGTGACATATTGGGCAGAACCAAGAGCTTTGCCATCACTTGCATCCACTAAAAATTTAGTCCAGTCTAGTCCAAACTGCCAGTCTCACGTGTAATTTAAGTGTCATCTCATCCCTGTCCCCCAGGTGCGTGCCATCTTCCCATTCTGGATCCTTCAACCACAACCCTACAGTCCCTCCATTCAACCAACTTCCTATCCAGGTCAGTAGTGAAATTTATTTTAAAGGCAAAATTGAAGAAAATAAAAAATACTACATACAAAAATAAATAAAGTAGAAGAGAGGGTAAACGGGCTGGTATAGGAGTAAAAGGCAGAAAACTGTAGAAGAACAACAATTAAAAAAATATGTATCTAACACTAGGAATCCCAGAAAGAGAAGAAAGAGAGAAAGGGACAAAATAAATATTCAAAGAAATAATAGCTTAGAATTGTTTCAAATTTATAAGACACCAAACCAAGATACAGAAACCTTAGAGAACACCAAGTGAGATAAATACCCAAAACAAAAAACCTATAACTAAGCATGTCATATTCAAATGGAAGAAAATCAAAGGAAAAGGGGAAAAAACCTCAAAAGGCCTTACCTACAGAGGACTAAAAATAAGAATTTTGTTAGGCATCACTTCTGAAAATATTCAAGCAAGAAGAGAGTAGAGGAAAACAAAACACCAAACTAGAATTTAGTATCTAGTGAAACAATATGTTAAAAGTAAAGAAGAAATCAAGACTTTCTCAAATACAAATTGAGAGACTTTTTTGCCAGCAGAACTGCATTATAAGTTCTTCTGAGAGAATCAATTATAAGACATTCTTTTTTGAAAAGGCAAAAACTACGGAGACAGAAAGTGATCAGGTTTTTGTTGTTTTGTTTTGTTTTGTTTTGCCAGGGTTCATGTAGAGGGAGTAGGAATGGCTAGGCAGAACACAAAGTACTTTTAGAACAGTAAAATTATTCTGTATGATACAACAATGGTGGATAATGACATTGTACGTTTGTCAAAATACATAAGGCCATACAACATAAATAGGGTATCCTAATGTAAACTCTGGGCTTTAGTCAATAATAATATGTATCAATATTGGCTCATCAATTATAGCAAATGTACCACACTAATGCAAGATGTTAATAATAGGGGAAACTGTACAGGGACAAAAGGAGATAAGGGAACTTTCTGTACTTTCTGCTCAGTTTTTCTTAAAACCTAAAACCCCTCTTAAAAAAATAAAATCTGTGATTATTAAAGAGATTCTTTGGTCATGGTGGGGTCAGGAGCAGAGTATGAATTATCTGGATAATGTTTTCAATGTCCCACTTCAGTCTCTGCCAGAAACCAAGAAATTGTCAAGAAGAATATTTTTAAGACCCTAGTTATTTATTTTTCTTACAACATCTCAGCTTTATCACCTGGGCGAAGTCAGGATGTGTTGGGAACTTTCCCGTGGGTCACTGGGTTCCCACACAGATGACGCAATAGAAAAATAGCACACGAGCTGGGGAAATGGTTTGGCTTTGTTATTGCAAAGAGAATCTTGGGTTGGCCATACAATACGCTGGGAATTAGACCTTGCTCCCCAGGATCTCCCAGCTGTCGTCCTGCCATCTCATTTTTCTTTGTCAGAATTTTAGAGCCATTGTAGAATACCTTGAAGACATTAAAAAAAAAAAAAGTTCATGTATGAATTCCTGCATTTGGAGCCCCTTTCTGGCCTGATGTTATTCAAAAGAGCAAATGCAGAACAAATGACTGAACTGAGGGGCTCCCAAAACTATTAAGTGGTTTATCGTTCTGCATCCTCACCTTTCCTCATCCTCCCCCATCCATCCTGGTATTTGCATTGTGGTTGTCTTTACAGCAATAAACAGATGACAAACTTTGTGAGTGGTAGAGAGAGACATATTTACTTGTCAATAAATTATTCTGATGAGTAACAGATCACAAGGAGGTAAAACTGGGCATGGATTTACCTATTAGGACTCAGTTTATAGTCTTCTAGATGAGACATGGCTCTTCCCTTCCAAGGGCATCTGCATTTTAACAGTTGACAGCCCCTTCACTCAAAAGAAGAGAATAAAATTTCAGATATTCTTAAGTTATGCAGGAGACATGCTGAGTAGTCCTGGGATGCCTCAAATGACTCCAATTATCTTTAAGTACCAAATGCTTCTAAAATTAAAGAAAAAATAATGCAATCAGGCTGAATATTTCTTGCTCAGTTACTCGCCCAACGGCATTTGGGCTGCAGGGCCACATCTCAAACCCTGATTGCTGGAGAAAATGCAGACCCAGTGCAGACACTTGACGGTTTGATTTCAGCCTCGGTAAAGTTACATGATTTTCTATTCTCAAATGATCTTTAGATTTGGTTGGCAAGGAGATGACTAAAGGCTATTGGGTATTATACAAAGTGTATGAGTTAATCAATGAGTGCAATAAGACTTAGTTACTCATGCACTAGATTATATATTTTAACAGCTCTTCAGCCCCTGGACTAGACCCATGCCTGGCCTTGTGGGGAACATAAGGGTCATAAAAAAAATGTTACCTACCCTTGAAAGAACATATAGAAGAGGTAAGACATGTAAAAAAACAAAACATAAAACAAAGAAGAATATACATGTTACTAAAAGTCACCTAGGAAGCTCTGAATATTCAGAGGAGGAAGAGATCCAAGAGAAACTTCTAAGGAGATTGGATTGCATCTGAGTGACTCAAACAGAGCAGGTGGATAGAAGCAGAGGATGTTGCCGCTGGGACCACAGCATGAAAAAGGCAACGCGTATTCAGAGAACCATGAGCCCTTTAATTCAGGTGGAACATAGGGTATCAGTACGACTGAAAGCGGAGCAGAGCCAGACCGTGAGAAGTCACGAGTACCAGGCTAAGGAGCCTATCAAGCTCAAGCATTAGCCACGACAAAATTAATGAAGGTTTTAAAAATGAGAAATGATTCTAGAAAGTAATGATATATGAATTGTAGATATTTTTAAGATAATGTTATTCCCAAATGGCATGGTTTTGAAATATCTCACTTCCAGAGACCCTGAAATAATGAGGAATTAAGTGGGAATCTTCTCCTCCATTAAATGCAAGCAAATTACTTACTATATTTGAGGCAAGAAAAGATATCCCTGCCTTCAAGAAACTTAAATTAATGAATCTTAGATTACAAATACATAACTGTAATCTAAGGCATAACTAAAGGAATACTATAGTAAATAGGTAAGTAAAGTTCTTGGGAATTCAAAGGCAGAAAGCTCTAAATTTTGGCTTTGGGGACTGGAAAAAAACCAAACAAAGGAAAGGTATTTGAGCTGGCTCTTGGAGAATAAGCAAGAGCTTGATGGGCAGAGAAGGGAATTCCAGGGTAAACAAAGAGCAGAGGCCAAGGCACCAGAGTGCGCTGTGTTTAGAAAATAACAGCCTCGTGTAACTGAATTTAAAGGTGTACTGAGGGATTCAATGGGAAATTAGACCAGAAAAAATGAACAGAGGATTAAGTGGCATTACAAAGCACACTATTCTCATGTTACAAAGCTAAATAACCATGTCATGGCAGATCATATTATGATTATAAATTAATAGTCAGAATTAATACCAGTCTAACAAAATCTTACCCTGGAAAATTTATAAATACTTTAACAGTTAGTTGACTGAAATTAATGAACTTCAGTGTCATAATCCATGTCAACTTTACCCACATTTGTATTTAAAATATCTTTTAATCTGGATCACTGGAGTGAATTTAGTATACTAATAGGCACCCGGAATTATATATTTCCAGTGAAATGGCATCAGTGTGATAATTCTCTATTTGTCTGTGTCCTTGATCTGGCTGGGGATCTCTTGAAGGTAAGGTCCTTCAGTCATCATGTATTTCGAGTACACAGTAAGCGTGCCTTAAGTGTTTACAAAGGGAATGAATGAACGCATGAATGAATTGCAACCTATGTGCCTTACCACAATCAGTAATTTCACAGATTAATCTGAATAATAAAATATTATCCTTTCTTTATCAGAATTCAAATAATTATATTTTTTCAATTTGTGATAATGCTTCATATTTTATTTTTAGGAGAAAGACAAATTTTCAGAACAATCTTCTATACCTATTTGTTATATCAATAGCTGTCAGTGAGAAGTTGAAAATAATGAGCCTAAGGACCAAAAGAATAGTAACAATGCTTGAGAATTGTTTAATGTTTTGAATATCCAAATTGCTTCACATGCATCAATTTATTTGAGCTACAACCCTGAGAGGTAATTGTTCCTGAAATTAACATTTACAAATGAAAGAAGCTGAATATTAAACGAGGTCATAAGTTGCTCAAGATCACATGGTTATGAACAAAAAGTTAAGTTTGTGTATGTGTGACAAACTGTTTTTGCGGGGTTGACACTGGTTGACAAAATTATACAAGTTGCAGGTGCACAATTCTACAACACACGATCTGTACACTGTATTGTGTGTCCACCATCCCAAGTCAAGTCTCTGTCCATCAGCACTTCCTGCCACCGTACCCTGCTCCACTTCCCCTTACCCCATCCTCCCAGCAGTCACCGCACTGTGGTCCATGTCCGTGAGTTCTTTCTCTTTTTTTCTTTTTTGCTCAATCCCTTGACCACCCCAACCTACTCTCCCTGTCAACCCCAACAGCAGTCAGACTGCTCTGTGTCAATAGTCTGTCTCTGTCTTGCTTGTTAGTTCATTTTGTTCATTATATTCCACACATGAGTAAGATTGTATGGTATTTGGCTTTCTCTCACTGGCTTATTTCACCTAGCATAGTACTCTCCAGGTCTACCCATGCTGTTGCAAAGGGTAAAATTTTCTTCTTTTTTATGGCCAAGTAGTATTCCATAGTGTAAATGTATCACAGCTTCTTTATCCACTCATCTACTGATGGGCACTTGGGCTGCTTCCAAATCTTGGCTATTGTAAATAATGTTGTAATGAATATAGGGGTCCATATATTCTTTTGAATTAGTGTTTCAGGTTTCTTCAGATAAATTCCCAGAAGTGGAATTGCTGGGTCATAAGGCAGTTCCATTTTTAATTTTCTGAGGTAAATCCATACTGTTTTCTACAGTGGCTGCACCAACTTGTACTTCCACCAACAGTGCACAAAAGTTCCCTTTTCTCCACATTCTCGTCAACACTTGTTTGTTGATTTACTGATGATGGCCATTCTGACAGGTGTGAGGTGATATCTCATTGTGGTTTCAATTAGCATTTCTCTCATACTTAGTGGCATTGTGGATCTTTTCATATGCTTATTATCCATCTAAATGTCCCCTTTGGAGAAGTGTCTGTTCAGGTCCTTTGCCCATTATTTAGTTAGATTGTTTGTTTTTTTGGTGTTGAGTTTTATAAGATCTTTATAAATTTTGTATATTAATCCTTTATCAGATGTATCATTAGTGAATATGTTCTTCTATTCAATGGGTTGTCTATTCATTTTGTTGGTTTCCTTTGCTGTGCAAAAGCTTTTTAGTTTGATGTAGTCCCATTCATTTGTTGTTGTTGTTGTTTGTTTGTTTGCTTCCTTGCTTGAAGAGATATAGCAGGAAAAAAATATTGCTGCAAGAAATGCCCACAATTTTACATTCTGTGTTTTCTTCTAGGATTTTTATGGTTTCAATTCTAGCATTTAAGTCTTTTATCCATTTTGAGTTTATTCTTGTATATGGTGTAAGAAGGTGGTCTAGTTTCTATTTTTTTAAGATTTTACTTATTTATTTTTAGAGAGAGGAGAAGGGAGGTAGAAAGACAGGGGGAAAATATCAATGTAAGAGAGAAACATCAATTGGTTGCCTCTCACACATGCCCCAGTTGGGGACCAAACTCCCAGTCCAGGCATGTTCCCTGACCAGGAATTGAACTGGTGATCTTTCATTTTTAAGGACAACACATAACCAACTGAGCCACATGGTCAGGGCAGGTCTAGTTTTTTTTTGTTTTGTTTTGTTTTTTTTTTGCATCTATCTGTCCAATCTTCCCATCACCATTCATTGTATGTTTTTCCCTGCTTTGTCAAATATTAATTGACTATAAAGGCACTGGTTTATTTCCAGGCTCTCTATTCTGTTCCATTGATCTATGTATCTGTTTTTATGCCAGTACCATGCTGTTTTGATTACTATGGCCTTGTAGTATAGTTTGATATCAGGTAACATGATTTCCCCAACTTTGTTCTTTCTTCTCAAGATTGTTGTGGCTATTCAGGATGTTTTGTGGGTCCATATATATTTTTGGAACACTTATTCTAGTTCTGTGAAATACGTCATTGGTATCTTGATAGTAATTGCGTTGAATCTATAGATGGCTTTGGGTGGAATGGACATTTTTATGGTGCTAATTCTTATTTTGAACATTAAATTATCTTATTGGAGTAAAAAATAAACTAATATTTTGGAGGAGCCCAGCAAAGATGGAGGTGTAGGTAGACACACTTTGAGTTCTCACACAACCAAAAGAAGGATAACAACTCATTTAAAAAAACAACAACAACCAGAGCTGCCAGAAAGTCAAACTGCATGGAAGTCCAACAACCAAGAAGTTAAAGAAGAAATACTCATCCAGACTGGTAGGAGTGGCAGAGACAGGACACCAGGGTGGAGAGGACTCACAGCAAGGTGGTGGCCAGAGGACCAGGCAATCTCATATTCACCTGTGGATAAACCGGGATGTACAACTGGGGAGCTAGACAGACAGTGCAACCCAGGGATCCAGCATAGGGAAATAAAGCCTCAAAACCACTGGCTTTATTTCTGTGGGGGTTGCAGTGGTGGAAGAAACTCCCAGTCTCACAAGAGAGCCCACTGGAGAGGCCCATGGGATCCTGGAATGTACACAAGCCCACCCACCTGGGAATCAGCATCTGAAAGGGCACATTCTGCTTGTGGGAAGCAAGGCAAGTGATGGACAGTGGAGCGAGAGACAATCAAGCAGCATTGTTCCCTCTCTGACCCCTACCCCACACATAGCACCACAGCCCAGCAAGGTAGGTTGCCCCACCCTGGTGAATACCTAAGGCTCTTCCCCTTACAATGTAACAGGTTGGCCAAGACAAAGAAATATGGCCCAAATGAAAGAAAGGATGAATACTCCAGAAAAAGAGCTAAGAGACAAGGAAATAGACAACCTATCAGATGCAGAGTTCAAAACACTGGTAATCAGGATGCTCACAGAAATGATTGAGTATGGTCATAAAATAAAGAAAAAAATAAAATCTATACAAGGTAAAATAAAGGAAAATATACAAGGAAACAACAGTGAAGGGAAGGAAACCAGGACTCAAATCAACAATTTGGAAAATGAAGAAATAAACATCCAACCAGGACAGAATGAAAAAACAAGAATTCAAACAATTGAGGAGAGGCTGAGGAACCTCTGTGACAACTTTAAATGTTCCAACATTGGAATCACAGGGATGCCAGAAGGAGAAGAGGAAGAGCAAGAAATTGAAAATTTATTTGAAAAAATAATATATGGAAATTCCCTGATCTCATGAAGGAACTAGACATGCAAGTTCAGGATGTTCAGAGAGCCCCAAAGAAGTGGGACCCAAGGAGGAACACACCAAGATACATCATAATTACATTACCCAAGGTTAAAATTAAGAAGAGAATCTTAAAAGGAGCAAGAGAAAAGGAGACACTTACCTACAAAGGAGTACCCATAAGACTATCAGTTGATTTCTCAAAAGAAACCTTGCAGGCAAAAAGGGGCTGGAAAGAAGTATTCCAAGTCATGAAAGGCAAGGACCTACATCCAAGGTTGCTCTATCCAGCAAAGCTATCATTTAGCATGGGAGGGCAGATGAAGTGCTTCCCAGATAAGACAAAGTTAAGAGAGTTCATCATCACCAAGCCCTTATTATATGAAATGTTAAAGGGATTTATCTAAGAAAAAGAAGGTGATAAAAAATATGAACAGTAAAATGACAACAAACTCACAAATATCAACAACTGAACCTAAAAAGCAAAAACTAAGCAAACAACTAGAACAGAAACAGAATCACAGAAATGGAGATCACATGGAGGGTTATTAGTGGGGAGAGGGAGCAGGAGAATGGGGGGAAGGTACAAGGAATAAGAAGCATAATTACACAAATAAGAAGCACAAAATGGCCAGGGGAGGTTAAGAATAGCATAGGAAATGCAGAAGCCAAAGAACTTATGCACAACCAATGGACATGAACTAAGGGGGGGTAAAGCTGGAGGGAGGGGGGTGTAGGGCAGAGAGGGATAAAGGGGATAAAAAAATGGGACAACTGTAATAGCATAATCAATAAAATATACTTTAAAAAATAATATTTCAGAAAACTTTGCCATATCAACTTACAAATTAACCAGAAAAAAGTCTCACTAACTAGAAACTATATTTCTCAAACAATAAAATATTAATGGCACACATATCTTTTTCTACCCTATATGTGAATGCCATTCTGTTTGAGTAATTTTCTACCATACGAGTTTTGGTGGCAGTCAGAATGGCCTTCCACTCTGGAAGGCTAAGGAAGCTGAAAAAACTAAATACTTGATCTCCGAGCCTGTGCTTTAGCGTGAGTACACACTCGACCTGCCTTTGGTTACCAGATGCCTGTCTCCCAGACTTTGGGTCGGGGGCTGGTGCCACAGAGAAGCTGGCAGTTCTTTGGCACGGCTTTGGCTGTCTGACCCCCCTTGTCCCTGCCTCCTTTCTGATCCAGATCTCTAGCTTTCCAGGGATTCTGATACGTTTTCAATATATTATTTTTGTACTTCTTCAGCTGGAGTATGTTTATTTGCTTGCAATAATGAACACTGAATGACAGATGCAATGATGTGCCTCATTTATAGCTGGGTGGTACAGGCCCACTTTTGTCTGTTGGGAAGTGTTGGGCTTTTTTTACACCAAATTGAGATACGGTCAATTTAGAAAAAGACACTAAACCTGCACTGTGGAATGAAAAGGTTTAGGAACCAATGCAGTACATTAATTTATTCATGTATTATTTTCATATCCATGATATTTTGTATGTACATTTACATTCCACAGCAAAAACTTGCTCGTGGTCTATGCTGTGACCTGAAAACGATACTCTCTGCCTTTCCTCACATTGTTGTCACTTACCAGCTCAGAGTGCAGGATATCCAATGCAGCCTCGTGGTTGCCAAGCAGGGTGCCCATCAGAATCCCCTACGCAACATTTTTAAAAATGTAGAGGCCCAGATCCCTCCCTGGTCTGTTGAATTAGCATGTCCTGAGGTGGGGCCAGCACAGGGACACACACCCCTCTGGTGACTCTGTTGCATACCTGTGGTTGGAAACCACTGGCTTGTTCACGAACTCTACTTGAATTCTTAATGTGCTTCCTTTAGAAGAATGTCACTGTGGCAGTCTCTTAATACATATCATATAATCTAAGAAGAAATTACCGAGTTTAATTTTACCTATCGACACCACCATTTTCTTCCTGATTTCTTTGGGAAAGCTTCTCAAATATGAATGCATTGAATCATGCAGACTTCCTAATATTAATAGAGTCCTTATGACTTTATACCAAGGTTTTTCATCTATAGAGTATTTTAAAAATAGGTTTTCTGCAGAGCTTTTGAGTAATCATGGCAATTAGAGGAATTAGAGTTGTTATTTTTTTTAAGTCAAAGTGATTAAAGTCCTATTATATTTTCATCACTGAAGAGTGAAAAGGAAAGCAGAAGGATGATGTAATCAGCACTGTGTGAGGTCAGGAAATTAATCATGACTTTCACAGTTCAAGCATCATCAAGTAAACAGATTGTCCAAGACTTCATCACCTTCCACTTTCTAAATTAAAAAATCTGGAAGTTCTCAGTATTTTCTCAGACACGCATTTGAAGAATCTTCACATTCTTTTTTTATATTCCATCCAAGGATTCTGATCAGTTTGTAGTGGATTCAGTCGCATAAGACAAGGCAGCGTTTTTGTCTTGTGAGTGAACTTTATAAAGTGAAGCCTGATGGATGTCACTACATTTCACATTATGATGCGAACTCTCCTCCTTTCACATTTTTTTCAGGTTTCATACTGTCATAAGCCTGTATTAAATCTCTCAGGAAAAAAAGTTCCCTTACAAACGTTGGAGCTGAGTTGCTTTTATGGCTTCCTCCTGAGTGTGAAGTACTCGAATCCCACGAGCCAAGTGCAGTAAAAAATAATGTGATAAATATCTTCATCTTTCTGGTCCTAGTTGTACTGTGGTGTAGTATACAATATAAGATTTTTTTTTGAATGCCGTATATTTTTGGTGCAATAAAAATCTCTCACTTTACTTTTCAAGACTGCATATGATACAAACAGAGGAAGGATGGAGGGGGCTTCTGAACATATATTTCTGAGAATAATACTATTTTAATTATACTCAATTGTACTCTGCTGAAACCTTAGTTAGCATAGCAGCTAAAACTGAGAGACCTATATTCAAATGAGAAGAAAAAATAGAATCTAGGAAACACTGAGAAGCACCCAAAAAGAAAACAGAGGTCAGTCAGGATTCGATAACCCAGGGGTATGTGGTGTTGCAGAAGCCACAAAGGAGAGCATTTTGCAAAAAAGGAAAATAATAAAAGAAGAATGAGAAGATGAGAGTGAAGAAAACTTTTAGAGGGTGGATTGAAATAGTCTAGAGCTTGTTTACAGGCTGAATGGAAGAAACTGGTAGGAAGAAAGGCACTGAAAATACAAAAAGAAAAAGAGGCAAGGTCCCAAAGGTGGGGGTGCAGGTGAGGAGGAGCACAGGAGAGCAAATGAGGTGGCCCCCCACTTCTCCAACACTGAGCAATAACCTCATCAGTATGGTGATAGCCAGAGTGAAAGGGGGTGGGGGTGGGGGCATGTGGTTTCCTCTATAAATCCTTGGTTATGATACTTCTCTTCCATGAGCCTTCGGTTGGTTACTCAGGTTGATTGCTCTCTAATTTAGCTGTAAATTCAATTTGGTGCCAGGAAGAGGTGAGTGTACCTTCTACCTTCTGCAGCCATCTTGGAATCTCCTCACTTCCCCCCCCAAAGAAACTAGGCACTAGGCATCGTGTGAGACCCTGAGGAAAACAACTTAAGACTTGGGTCTCATTGAAGTTTAGCAGAGGAGCTAGAAACAAAAGCCCCTACTCTATCTTCCAACTGGTATGTAAAGAATAAACCCAACAAAACAAATTGCAGATTGCTTAACTCCTAGGTACAAAGTAGAAGAGTAGCTGGATGAAAAATTCACAGTGACCTTCAGTGTTTAAAAGTCACTGAAAGAGTTTTCTACATTCATGTGCCCAAAGTCAGCATGCAATGTCACTTAAAATTTAGGTTGATTTTAGACTGCAGGTACATAGGACTCCATAGTTCTCCGTGCAGGATTTTAATTATTCGTGCTTTATGTCATCGGTACACAGGACATAAATAACTCAGTGTAGTAAACCTGAAATCAAATGTCCAAATGCACATGTCGAAGTTTGCTGCGGCTCCTGAGGTATGGTGTGACTTGGACATCCTTCCAGAAGGAAACATTCCATGCCTCTACTCAATACCACAGTCACAGAGGCAAGTGATCCCTACGCCTCCCCTCACACAGCGGGTTACATACCCTTGGCCTCATCCATGATGAGCTCACACCAGGGCCACTCTGCTCTTGCACAAACTCAGGCTTTCACTCATCTTAGGACCCGGTCCCCTCTCATGAATGGACCTCGATATTTGCTGGTGACTGCTAGGCTAAGATGCCCAGTGTTGCTTTATCTCCAAAAACTACCTACTCCTAGGTTACTACACATCTCCTTCTCTTTTTTCTCTTTGCCATCTCCCCAGAGTATCTGAGTTCCAGTTATTTCTAATAGTGTGATAATTGCTATAACACATTATTAAAGCAATTTAAAAGTCATTTAAATTTTTCCATCACAAAATAACACATTTTGGGTAGAAAATAATGGGCATTCAAATAGGGAAGTTTTTAAGTTGTCATTTTTCACTCCATATTACTGTTACTATTTTAGTTTATTTGCTGCCAGTCCTTTTTATATATATATTTCAATCATGATAAATCTTTGCATGCCAAATTTTTATTAAACATAATAACAAAAACATTTTTGTATGTATATAAACTCTTGCTAAAAGCATGAATATAATGTTCAATTTTGCAATATGCTATCTCCATGTCACAGAGATAAGGCTCCGTGTGCAGGGTACTCTTCTGTCTTCCCAGCACACAATAAGATTATACTCCCAGCCTCCATTACAACTAGACAAGGGCCCATGTGACTGCATGATAGCCTATGGGGTGTGGGCACAGTGATGCCAGCCGTTGCTAGGTCCTGTCCTTCAAAATACCCTGCATGACTCATTAGCCTCTCTTCTCCTCCCTTGAAATTCATTTATTCCACATACCATAGCTGTTCTTTATAATAGGAAAGGTCTGGATTCCTGAGTCACCGCTTGGAGAAAAAAATGACAAAAAGAGACCTTTTGCTTATTTGCCATTTGTTGTGTTAAACTACTGAAATTTTAGGG
This sequence comes from Anoura caudifer, assembly GCA_004027475.1. Taxonomy (NCBI): domain Eukaryota; kingdom Metazoa; phylum Chordata; class Mammalia; order Chiroptera; family Phyllostomidae; genus Anoura; species Anoura caudifer. The sequence goes on from PVKU01004139.1 coordinate 57,820, forward strand.
GTTTGTGTGTGTGTGTGGTTATGGCACAGCTTTGCCTATCCTGAGTAACATGCATATGACTATTTTTGGTAATTGTTTTAAACATTTTTTTGCTCATATAAATCACAATATACTCTGGCTGGTCTGTGAACCAAAGGGTCACCGGTTGGATTCCCAGTCTAGGGCACATGCCTGGGTTGCTGGCCAGGTCCCCAGTGGGGGCCGCACAAAAACCAACCACACATTGATGTTTCTCTCCCTTTCTCCTTCCCTTCCTCCATCTGAAAATAAACAAATAAAATCTTTAAAAGTAAATCACAATATAATGATGATCTTCTACATTAATATTTCCCCTTCCTATTTTAGATTATTCTTTTTAGATGGATTTTCAGAGGTAATATTTTTCATCAAAGGCTATAAACTTTAACACTTACTCATAGTCTCTCTATACCATGCTTCTCTCACAGCATTATGTATTACATTTACACAATAACTAATTATGAATGTGCCTCCCACTCCTATGAGATTGCAGGCTCCTCAATAGCAGAGTTAGTATTTTATCTACTTTTGTATCTCCTACTACCTAGCAGTGACTTTCATTTACTAGGCACGAAAGAAGCATTTGGAGAGGACATGAAGGAGGGGATCTGGACTAAGTGATAGCTATATTGTAGTCATTCTCATGGTTTCAGCATTGGTAATGGAAAATTCTATTTCTAGAAGCTTGGTATAGTACTTAAATTTTTTTTTTTTATTTTAGCCAAAAGTACAAAAGTCTACTCTTGACTGCTAAGCATTCAGGGCTTGGGTGAAAGTATATTTAAAATTACAGATGAGGCAGTTCTTTCTATCCATTTTTGTCATGCCCCTGACTTGAACTTTATCTATGTTATGTTTTATGTTCAATAAAGCTGAAGACTATTTATATTTATATGATATAATGTAAAAAGGAATGTGTTTTAGATTATTTGAATAACTAGTCAAGCTCAAAGCCAAATTTGCATGATTAACCAAGTTGGATTGAATGGTTAATCTAGATCAGTGTTTTAGTAATAATATATGGTCATGATGTCCTAAATAAAGGATCTTATGAATGGTTATATGAATGAATGTTCAAATTTTACCTTAATAAAAGAGTGATCCATTTTCTGTGTACAAAACTATAATCGTAATTTTTCTATTAATGCATCAGTAAAATATATGCTTACTACATAGATTTAAATACACAATAGATTAAGTCATACTTCTTGTGTTCTTCAGGCTATATAATTATATGTGTGGCAAACATCAATCACATTTTTATTTACCCATATACAGAGGGTGACCTTGTTCATGAGAAAAGACACACCCTCTACACAGATGGAAGGGAAAGAGGTAGAGAGAGGTACAGGCAAAAACATTTATTTTTGAATATACATAGAACATTCTCTAGGATAGACCACATATTAGTATACAAAACAAGTCTTAATAAATTCAAGAAGATTGAAATCATATTAAGCATTTTCTCTGACCATTATGATATCAAACTAGAAATCAATTACAATTTTTAAAAACTGAAAAACACTCAGACACATGGAGGCAAAATAACATTTTACAAAATTACTAAATAATGAATGGGTCAACAATGAGATTAAGGAATAAATCAAAAGTTACTTTGAGACAAGTGAAAATGAACACACAACAACCCCAAATCAATGGGAACAGTGAAAGCAATCCTAAGAGGGCAATTCATAGCATTACAGGCTGAACTCAGGAAGCAAGAAAAATCTCAAATAATCTAATCCAACCTCTAAAAGAACTAGAAAAAGAACATCAAACAAAGCAGATATGGCATACAAACTAAAAAAAAAAAAAAACAGTACAACAGATCAATGACACCAAGAGGTAGTTCTTTGAAAAGAGAAACAAGACTGACAACACTTTAATCAGACTAGTCAAGAAAGAAAGAAAGAAAGAAAGACCCCAATAAATAAAATCAGAAATGAAAGAGAAGTAACAATTGACACCATAGAAATACAAAGGATTATAAGAAACTACTGTGAACAACTATACACCAAAAAATTGGACAACCTGGGCAAAATGGAAAATTTCCTAGAAATAATCTTCCAAAACTGAAACAGGAAGAATCAGAAAATCTCAATAGACCAATTAAAACTAATGAAATCAAAGCAGTGATTAAGAAATGCCAATCAAACAAAAGTCCTAGACCAGATGGCTTCAAAGGCAAACTTTATCAAACATTCAAAAAAGAACTCCTATTCTTCTCAAACCATTTCAAAAATTTCAAAAGGACAGAAGACTCTGAAGCTCATTTTATGAGGACAGCATTATCCTAATTCCAAAACCAGATAAAGACACTACAAAGTGTATAGGCCAGTCTCCCTGAGGAACAGAGATGCTAATATCGTCAACACAATATTAGCAAACCAGATCATACATCATGATCAAATGGGATTTTCCCCAAGGATGCAAAGTTGGTATAATATTGGCAAACCAATAAACATGATATACAACATAAACAAAATGAAGGACAATAATCACATGATTATATAAATAGATGCAGAAAAAGCATTCAGTAAAAATCTAGCACCCACTTATGATTAAAAAAAAAACTCTCAGCAAAATGAGACTAGAGGGAACATACCTCAACATAATAAACCTACATCCGACATCATGCTCAACAAGAAAAATCTAAGTGTTTCCCTTAAGATCAGGAACAAGACAGAGATATCTGCTTTCACCACTCTTATTCAACTTAGTACTGGAAATTCCAGCCACAACAATCACACAAGAAAGAAAGAAAAAAGTCATCCAAATTGGAAAGGAAGAAGTAAAACTGTCATTATTTGCAGATGATATTATACTATATAGAGAAAATACTAAAGACTCCACCAAAAAACTCCCAGAACTGATAAATGAATTCAGTTGAGTAGCAGGATATAAAATATCTCTCTAGAAATTGATTGCACTTTTACACACAATAGTGAACTATCAGAAATAGAAACTTTAAAATATCCCATTTACAGTTCACCAAACAAACACACACAAAAATAAGGTACCTAGGAATAACTTTAACCAAGGAGGTAAAAGACCTGCACTCAGAAATTTGTAGGATACTAAAGAAATTGAGGAAGATACAAATAAGTGGAAACATATACCATGTTCATGGATAGGGAGAATTAACATTATTAAACTGTCCATACTACCCAAAGCAATCTATAGAGTCAGTGCAATCCCTATCAAAATGCAAATGGCATAGCTCATAGAACTACAACAAATATTACAGAAATTTATATGGAGCCATCAAAAGACCCTGATGGGGTCAATAGCAATAGCAACCTTGAGAATGAAGAACAAACTTAGAAGAATCATGCTACCTGATATCAAACTATACTACAAAGCCATAGTAATCAAAACAGCATGGTACTGGAATAAAAACAGACACATAGATTGATGGAACAAAAACAGCCCAGAAATCAACCCCCACCTTTATGGTCAATTAACATTTGACAAAGGCAGGAAGAACATAAAAAAAAAAATGGGGTAAAGACAGTCTATTCAAGAAATGGTGTTGGAAAATTAGACAGATACATGCAAAATAATAAAACTAGAATACCTCCTTACACCATATACAAGAATAAACTCAAAATGGATTGAAGACTTGAATATAAGTCATGAAACCATAAAAAAAAAATCCTAGGAGAAAACATAGGCAGTAATATCTCAGAGATTTCTTGTAGCAATATTTTTTCTGATACATCTCCTTAGGCAAGGGAAACAAAAGAAAAATTAAACAAATGGGACTACATCAAACTAAAAAGCTTTTGCATAGCAAAGGAAACCATTAACAAAACGAAAAGACAGCCCACTGAATAGGAGAATATATTTGCCAGTGATACATCTGATAAGGGGTTAATATCCAAAATGTATAGAGAACTCAACATCAAAAAGAACAAATAATCAAATTTAAAAATGGGCAAAGGACTCGAATAAACACCTCTCCAAAGAGGGCATACAGATGACCAATAGACATATGAAAAGATGCTTGACATCACCAATTATGACAGATATGCAAATTTAAACCACAACAAGGTATCACTTCACACCTGTCAGTATGGCTATCATTAATAAATCCACAAATGTACATGACAAGTGTTGGCAAGGAAGTGGAGAAAGGGGAACCCTCTTACATTGGTGGTGGGAATGCAGACTGGTGTAGCCACTGTGGGAAACAGTATGGAGTTGCCTCAAAAAATTAAAAACATAATTGCCTTATAGCCCAGCAATTTCAATTCTGTGAATTTATCCAGAGAAACCTGACACTAATTAGAAAGAATATAAGTTCACCCATGCTCATAGCAACATTATTTAGAATGGCCGAGGTCTAGGAGAATAGCCCAGGTGCCCATCAATAGATGAGTGGATACAAAAGCTGTGGTACATTTACACAATGGAATACTACTCAGCCATAAAAAAGATGGAAATCTTACCTTCTGCAACAGCATGGATGGACCTGTGGAGTATTATGCTAAGTGAAATAAGCCAGTCAGAGAAAGAGAAGTGCCATATGATTTCACTTAAATGTGAAATCTAATGAACAAAATAAAGTTACAAAATAGAAACAGATTCTGAGATATTGAGATCATACTGACAGCTGTCAGAGGGGACTGATTTGGGCATCAAGGTAAAAAGGGTGAAGTGATTAAGAAAAAAACACAAAGACAACAGTATGGTGAACATACTGTATGGTGAACAGTATGCCAGAAGGAACAAGAGGGTGGTGGCAAGTGGAAGAGGCCGAAGGGCTATAAATAGTGGTGGAAAGAGACTTGACTTTGAGTGGTGAGCACATGATGATTCAATGTGCAGATGATGTGTTACAGAATTGGACACTTGAAACCTGTTTGGTTTTTATTAACCAATGTTGCCCCATAAATTCAATTTAAAGAGAGAAAAAAGTATGGCTGGACATCTATAGATGAAAGAAAATAAATGTTAATATTAAAAAATAATAAAAATTTAAAAAGTAATCTGTTGACTGAGTGATGCCTTACAGCTCACTTTCACTTCTGTCAGATAAGTACAACTATGCATTTTAAATGTAATTTTTATTTAGAAACAAATTTACTAATGATCTTCTGATGTTCTTTTTCCCAAAGCAACTTGCTCTAAATCTTTGCAGTATTCTTTCAAATAATAGCTTAGTGTGTGTAACTGTCCCACAGGAGCCTGTGGTGTGCCATCTAGTGACCAGTGTGGCCAATATCTGTATCACACACTAAGCGCATTTGTTAAACAAATATTCTATTTGTATTTGAGGGGTAAAGCATTGTTTTCCAAATAACTAAGTGCATGTTAATATAGCTGATATGAAACACTCAGATAGTAGGTGAAGAATGAAATGAAATGTTGGCCGATGTTGACCTACTCCTATTAAGCATTCCTATAAAGTGTACAAAATGACTAATTATTCTGATTTTTGTTATCACCCAATGGTTACTCACCACACATCTACAGTTTGCAAGGTACTATAAAGAATACAAGTATCTGATGTAGCCTACTACAAACAAGTGATAAATAGGTTAAGTAAAAAGGCTTAGAAAGCTCAAAAAGGCAAAAGCAGAAGGAGGAATATCCTAAAAAGGAGAAAATGGAAGCAACACTCATGAAGAAATAAGATAAAGAGCCCTGATGCCATGCTAAACGCTTCAGACTTTATCCTGCATCCTGTAAGTTATGAGAACCTCTGAAGGGTTTTAAGGAAGAGAAGAGCATGATTGAAATGGCATTTAAGCAGGTGTGTAATATAAGCACAAGTTCCCTCTTATAAGAGGAAATAGGATACAGATCACAATTATTTAATCTTAGATCAGCACCACAGTTTGCATAATACAATCCATCTAGAGGATACCTGCTATTTATTATTATGCAGGTGAGCATGAAGTAATATTGGTAAATGCTGTCATATTTTAATTTTCAAAAATATTTTTCCAGACCTATTACTGTCCTAACTTGATGAACAGAGTAGCAGATGGGCTTGGTTTTCATATAGTTGTGTGTGGGTGTGTCTGGGATGTGTATTCCATTTCTTTTATGTGAAGTCTCACAGATCTCGGGAGAGTTTAAGATGTTTACAGGATCTCAGTTCTAATGCTGAAGCTGAAAGGTCCTGCCCAATGACCGATGGCTTCATGTGGGGCGACCTCACACTAGCAACGACTTTGATTGCTCACGAAACACAGGCCAAGGGATCCCACTTCGGTGATTTGCAGCAGTGATGGATGGCAAAGGTATTTACGATTCTCCTTTCACCAAGCAGGACACATCAAAACGGCAAGATGGAGAAAAAGATTCGAATGACAAGTAATTACCTGACACCAGCTAAGTTTTCTCTGAAAGGGTTATTATAAGGTTCCAAAGAGCCAGCATAGGTATGACTTTAATTCTGAAAATTTATTGAGGAAAAAAGAAAACGCGGCCCTCTCCCAGGTGAGTATTCAGAAGTGAAGGCTTCACCTCCCCACAATTTCTGCTGCCCTTCCATTCTTTTAGCTTAACCTGCAACGTTGACTATTCTGGGAAACACACATAAAATGCATTTCTAAAGCTTATCTTACAGTATTTTTTTAATATGGGAATATTTGTTTCAAAAAATTGTCTCCCTAAACCCAATCGTATCCACACAAATGGTAGGTCAAAAGGTTTGATTGTTCTAAATCCTTAAGGGAGGGTGGGTAGGGGTCAGCAGAGGAGAGCAAAGAGGGGATAAATGGTGAAGTGAGGAGACGTGACTTTGGGTGGTGAACACGCAATACAGAATAGTACACTTGAAACCTATATAATTTTATTAAGCAGTATCACCCCAATAAATTCAATTAAATTTATTAAAAATAATAAATTATTAGTAATGCTTAAAAGATAAATATTTTCTTTAATTTTGTCTGATTTCATAAAAATATTTCTGACTCATATTTTAAGTCTAAATTTAAATGAATGTTTAGGTTCTATTCTATGTGATACAAAAAACCTAGGAAATCGCCCTAGCTGGTGTGGCTCAGTGGATTGAGTGCAGGCCCGCAAGCCAAAGGGTCACTGGTTTGGCTCCCAGTTGAGGCACAGGCCTGGGTTGCAGGCCAGGTCCCCCATGAGGGGGTGCGTGACAAGCAACCACACATTGACCTTTCTCCCCCTCTTTCTCCTTCCTTTCCCCTGCCTCTAAAAATAAATAAATAATTTTTTAAAGGTAGGAAATATTCTTCATTATGATAAGAAAAAAAGGAAGCAAAAGTAGTGAAGGCAGCAAAGGAGATATTTCAATCAATTTTCTGAAAGTGGCAAAACAATTACACACGTGTATCAAGTAGGCCAATTTCTTATGGATTAGCCTCAGATGTTTTCTGCTTTTTAGCACTGTTTCGGGTCTTCTGATGTGCCGTCTTCCTTTACACAAAGGGCCTTTGCACTTGCTGTCCACCTTGCCTGGAGATCTTTTTACTCCAGCTCCTATAGCTCTCTGACTACTACACAGCCTTCAGAGTTCAGCCCCAGTGTTTTGTCCTCGGAACTGCCTCCCTAGTTACCATGCAGCTCTCTCCTCACCTTGGTAACCCCCCAACTAAGCATGCTCCTGGCACTGCATGATTTCTTGACTATAATAAATAAGTAACTTTGGAAATAGTTTATCTCTTGCTCCTCCTGAAAAATGAGAGCTCCATGAGAGGTGGGCTCTCTCCTTTCTTTTCATCTGTATCTTCAGGGCAAGAGGCAACTGAAATCTAGCACCCTCCTCCTGAAGCACCTTCCCAGGCCCTGCCCAGAAGAGGTTCCTTCCAAGGCTGCCCCTGCAAGGGGGCGGGGCCTGTGCACCACACCCATAGCTCCTCTAGCCCCACCCACCACAGCAGTGCCTTCCCAGACCCAGGTGTTGACAAGTCAGCAGCTCGCTCCAAGCAAGCGTTTTGAAGTCCGCAGGTGCTTTTCCTAGGCTTCAAGCAGCTTCAAGCGCCTGTGGGGCAGCATCCTGTGTCATTCAGCCTTTGACCTAAGAAAGGACCCAACTTACAACACTGCTAGTGGCTTAACTAATAAAGATGTAGACAGCTAGACTTCGAAGTTCTCTGAATGAAAGGATTAAGGACATACTCCTGATTTTAAGAATATGCATTCAGAAAAGTATTGGGAGGGCTGGACGTAGTGATGGATAATTAAATGCAAATACAGGTCACAGTGCATGAGAATGCCGTTAGAAACATTGATTAACTTTTTGGATGCCTTTTATGAGCCACTAAATGCTGTTTTTCCCATTGGCTGCTATGAAAATGAAGACAGAATAAAATCTAATAAATGTTGACACTAAAAAATTAAGGACTTTTCACAGCATTCCAAAACTGGTTTTCTAAAGCTCCTTAAGACCTTGCACATTTTTTGCATATTATATTTATGATGATTTGGGGGGATTAACCAATACGGACTCTGAGACTCTGAGTGTAGAAGTCACTTTTTTTTTAGCAAGTGCAACCCCTCAGGGGGTACCAAATTTGGTCATGGAGGCTATTTTTTTTGCTCATGAAATAGGTCATTCCCTTGGTGTAAGGCATGATAAGCCATACTGTACACGCAATCCGGGAAAGTGTATTACAGGTAGATCAGACTGTGATGGTTGTGATGACTATTTTACATCGGTATCCAGTGATTCTGAATGTCTCACTCATATATCCACGGCCAGTGCTGTACAAGAGCAAAGCAGTAACAAATTGGTGGAGAAAGGGAAGGAGTACAACTGGCTCCGCAAAAGAAAGTGAAATGGAGGTTTGCTGTGAGTTAGATGGTAAAAGAAGGCCAGATGTAAATTGTATCTGGGGACGTGGCTAAAAGGAGTGCAGTTTTCTCCCTGCTGGTTGCCTTTGCAGGAAGAATAAAAATGAATGGGATCTGAAGGAGTTTTGTTCTCCTAAGGGAGTCTCAGAAGAGCACCCAATAGAAGTATATGCGCGAGATGCAACCTGTGTGTCACGATTCCCACTACTAACACGGCATCTGCAATTCTCGCCTTCAGTAGTACAGAAACATTTTTGATCAAGAAGCAAAGAATGGCCCAGTTAAGAGTTACTATGATAAAGGAAACAGATTTTCAGCTGCTATATTTGGGGCATAATTCTAACACTATCTATGGTATGCAACAATCATAAAATGTCTAAATTCTTTTTTTTTAGCACTGTTTTAGCAAATAGACAGTGAGACTCCCAATCATATCATTAGTTTTAAAGGGAAATAATAAGAGAACCTGAGGGAACATCTAACCATGGACATGGTAACACTGCCATCTAATCATTTTCCACTGTTTGTGAGCATTGTAGTTTTGTGGACTTCCAGAGTTACTTCATCATTCCTTAACCAGTCAGCCTCTCGCAAAGTTTAGTTATCCATCAGCTTTGTGAGTTATAAAGTACATCAACAATACCTGATTACAAGAACTTTTTCAAATGCATACCTACCAAAATTGTGGTCAATTAATTTTAGAAAAAGAACTTCTGAAGGAAAAGCAGCACGTTACTCATCCCTCCTGAGCCTACCTTCCCTTTTCTGCAGAATTACAGAAAGAATAGGCAATACTGTATGTGGAGCCATTGGCACAAGGCATCAACTCAATAATCAATTACTAAAATTGCAGTTATTGTTGCCATTGAGTGGTCAAAACCTGCATTTGACCTTCCAACTGTTGGTATTCCTGCTAATGCTCATTCTTTATAGAGCTTGCACTATGATGAAACTCTTAAAAGTCAAACTTGATATTGCAAAGTCACAAAGGAGACTGGGCAGTTTCACCTGTAGACCTTCAGTCTTTCCTGCAGCCACCTACTCATCAACTCAGCTTGTTCATTTGGTTCTAGACTTCTTTGTCAATATGAATTGCTATATTTGGTGTTCACATCATTTAAATTTCATCTTAAAGTTTCACACAAAGTGAGTCTTGAGAAATTCTTGCTAGGACTTGCAAGTTGCAGCCAAAATAACTTTTATCCCATTCTCTAAAATGCATAGAAACTAGAATAGTTACCAGGGATCTTTCAAGAACAGGGGCCACAGATTATCTAGATTTCTAAATCAAATTTAACTTTTGGCAAACTGGAAAAGAAGAGCATCAGTAACTTTATAAAAATAACTTGGTTTTCAGAAATTTGCAGTTCAGACTTTGGTAACATTCCAATATTACTCATTTGGAAAAAATAATATTCATATTACAGCTTAAGTGGTGGTGCTACAAAATTAATTCATACCAACACATTTGTAGTAGATTTTTTTCATAATTGAACAAGTACATACAGGTAGTCCTATTTCATTAAATGCTTGGGAGGACATACTAAGTCTGTTTTATCAAAGATCCAGCAACTAAAGGGGGAGTAAAGGAATTGAAGGGATTTATACGGCCAGGAAAAACCTCATGTAACATGAGGTTAAGAAGCACTAACATACTTTTGATAAAATTTGAAAACAAAAAAAACTGGTAACAGGTCCATTTCCAGCAATATGGTGGATAAGCTATTCTAAAGAAAAACTTTCTATCACAAAACACCCATAAAGGCAGAGTAAATTTATCCTTTTAAGGTTGCAGCTGAGCTTACGATTAGAAAATGTCCAGAGGCTAAATAAACAAAAAATGAAGCTAAAAATTAGAAATGATCTTTGTGACCCTGGAGGCAGTTAGCAATCACATAGGAGTTTGGATTTTAGCAGCCATACAGGATTGGAAAAGGAGGCCTTAGGCCAAAACGAGACAAAGAAAACTAAGTAACTCACATAATGCTTGGTTCCCTAAAAAGGTACACCCTCAGTGAAAGCAAAGATTGGAAGAAAAATCTTCTCCCTGGCAAATGAAGATGAAAAGTAAAGTTGCACGTTTTAGCCTGGGTACTGTTCTCATAATCACCACCTTACCTGCATGTAAATTTGAATTATGATGTACTCTGCCTCCTCCTAAATAGCAAAATAGTATGAAGTGAGATGGTTGAAAAAGATCTAAATGTATTGAGAATCACGGTAAATGTAGATGGACTAAATCAAATAATTAAAAGATAGAAATTTTCAGGTTGAATACAAAATAAAGTCTTGCTAAAAAAATCCAATCTAAAACATAAAAAAATCCAAAATTTGTAAATAAAAGAATGAAACAATATATACCACATGGTATTAAGTAAAATAAAGCTGGAGTAGCTATATTAATATTAGGCAAAATACATTTTAAGTCAAAGAGCATTATTACAGGGAAAAAGATTTACTACCTAACGACATAAAGGTACAACTTGCCAAGGAGCTATAGCAATGCTAAATGAATATGCTAATTATAGATTCAAAATATGTATTAAAATTTGGCAGTTACAAAAAGAGAATCACAAGTCCAGATTGACAGTGCATGATTTAAATATATTCTAACAAAAATGATAGACTAAGCAGATAAGTAATTCAGGATATAGAATATTTGAGGAACACAATTCAGAATGTTGAAGAAATGTACATATTTAAAATAGCAAACTTAACAATTATAGAATGTCTACTCTTCTTGCAAGAAATTGACCTTGTATCACACCATAAAGCAAGAGTCCACAAATATCAAAAAAATTAAAGGACCATAAATCTCTGCCACAATGAGATTAAGTTTATAAAACAATAACAAAAATGATCATCTCAGATATTTAAACAATATATTTCCAGACTTCCCACCAAGATGGAGGTGTAGGTAGACACACTGTGCCTCCTCTCACAACCAAAATTAAGGACAACAAAATATAGAACCAAAAAAACCCAACCAGAATAGATAGAAAATTGAATTATATGGAGGCCTGACAATGATTCACCCAGACCAATAAGAGGGGCGGAGTTGGCAGCTGGTGGAGAGGGGTAGCGGCAGGAAAAGCAGTGGCTAGTGGTCCCAGACGCGCAGGTGGTGGTTGACACACTCCAGGCACAGAGGCAGTGGTTACCGAGTGCGGGGTGGGGCAACGAGCAGACCAGGCAAGGTGCACAAGGCAGTTGACCATGGTCACACATTCACACAGGATAAACCAGGCAGAAATGGGCAGCCAGACAGACTGTGCAATGAAGGGCCCCAGCGCCGGGAAACGAAGCCTAAAAGCACCAATTGAAAATACTTGTGGGGGTTGAGGTGCTGAGAGAGACTCCCAGCCTCACAGGAGAGTTTGTTGGAGTGACCCACAGGGTCCTAGAATGTACACAAGCCCACCCACATGGGAATCAGCACCAGAAGGGCCCAATTTGCTTGGGGAAAGCGGCGGAAGGGACTGAAATCCGAGAGAGAACAGAGCAAGCACCATTGTTCCCCCTCGGACCCCACCCCCACATACAGCATCACAACCCAGCAACTGGGCTGCCACGCCCTGGTGAACACCTAAGGCTCTGCCCCTCGCTACATAACAGCTGTGACCAGACCAAAAAAAAAAAAAAAAAGCCTCAAACAGGAGAACAGATCAAAACCCCAGAGCTAATTCATCTAAGTGATCAAGAGATAGCCAACCGATCAGATGCACAGCTCAAAGCACTGGTGATTAGGAAGCTCACAGAATTGGTTGATTTTGGTCGCAAATTAGATGAGCAAAGGAAGGCTACAACAAGTAAAATGAAGAAAAACGCACAGGGAACCAATAGTGATGGGAGGAAAACTGGGACTTAAATCAATGGAGTGGACCAGAAGGAAGAAAGAAATATCCAATCAGAAAAGAAGGAAGAAACAAGAATCCAAAAAAATGAGGAGAGGCTTAGGAACCTCCAGGACATCTTTAAACGTCCAACATCCGAATTATAGGGGTACCAGAAGGGAAAGAGGAAGAGCAACAAGTGGAAAAGTTATTTGAACAAATAATAAAGGAGAACTTCCCCAATCTGGGAAAGGAAATAGATTTCCAGGAAGTCCAGGAAGTTCAGAGTCCCAAAGAAGGTGGACCCAGGGAGGAACACACCAAGGCACATCATAATTATATTAGCCAAGTTTAAAATGAAGGAGAGAATTCTAGAAGCCTCAAAAGATAAGGGCACAGTCACCTACAAAGTAGTTCCTATTAGACTGTCAACTGATTTCTCAAAAGAGACCCTACAGGCAAGAAGGGGCTGGAAAGAAATATTCCAAGTCATGAAAGGCAATGATCTATATCCAAGATTGCTCTATCCAGCAAAGCTGTCATTTAGAATGGAAGGGAAGATAAAGCACTTCTCAGATAAGGTCAAGTTAAAGGAGTTCATCATCACCAACCCCTTATTATATGAAATGTTAAAGGGACTTATCTAAGAAAAAGAAGATGAAAAATAGGACAGTAAAAAGACAGCAAACTCACAGATATTAAAAACCACACCTAAAACAAAAGCAAACTAAGCAAACAATAGAACAGGAACAGAACCACAGAAATGGAGATCCCATGGAGCGTTAGCAACAGGGGAGTGGGAGGAGGAGAGAGGGGGAAAAGGTACAGAAAATAAGTAGCATAGACGGTGAGTAGAAAATAGACAGGAGGAGGGCAAGAATAGTGTGGGAAAAGTAGAAGCTAAAGAACTTATGACACATGGACATGAACTAAAGGGGAATGTGGGTGAGAGGGGGTGTGCAGGCTGGAGGGGAATGATGGGGGAGAAATGGGACAACTGTAATAGCATAATCAATAAAATATAATTAAATATATATATATTTCCAAACCTAAACATCATTAGTCAAAATGGAAAATGTAAGGTATTTAGAACTGAATTAAGAGGAAACCTATTACATCCACAAATATCTGAGAGACAGCAAATGAGGGAAATAACTGATATATATAGTGAAATGAAAATTAGCTACACATTGACTTAAGGGATTTTTAAAAAGTATAATAAACAAGTCCATAAAAAGTGGACTAGGCGGAAAAAATACAAATCAGGACAAACATTTGTATAATACAACCAAGAAGTAACATAGGTAGGAACCACGAAGCCCTTTAGTTTAAAAAGCCAGCAGGCAAAATTCTGGAAAAATTAATCATGCAAAAAACTGAAGTCACAAAAAAGAACCACCAAAGAGAAAGAGAACATAGTGAATATATGAGTAGATTTAAGACAAAATAAGAAAATAGTATGAAAATATTTATTTCAATAAATTTGAAAACTTGGACAAATTTAAAAGTTTGATAGAAACTACAGTCAAGATGGTGAAGTAGAAGTCTCAGCCTATCCCTCCACAAAGGTCAACAATTTAGACACAAAGGTAAATTCATAGAAACATACAGCTTACCAAGTCGGAATCATGAAGAAACAGAAAATCTGAACTGACCAATAACAAGTAAGGAGACTGAATCAATAATCAAAAATCTCCCAACAAAGAAAAGCTCAGGACCAGATGGTTTCATGGTTAAGTTCCACAAAACACTGAAAGAATTAATGCAATATTTTCCAAACTCTTCCAGAAAATTGAGGAGGAAGGTACACACTTTCAAACTAACTTTTCAACCCAGAATTACTCTGATACCAAAGCCAGATTAAAATACTACAGGAAAAGGAAACTATAGGCCAATATCTCCCTCATGAAAAAATTCTCAACAAAATACTAGCAAACTGCCCTGGATGGTGTAGCTCAGTGGATTGAGTATGGGCCTGGGAACCAAAGGGTCGAGGTTCAATTCCCAGTCAGGGCACATGCCTGGGTTGCAGGCTAGGTCCCCAGCAGGGGGTGTTCAAGAGGCAATTACACATTGATATTTCTCTCCCTCCCTCTCCTTCCCTTCCCCCCCTAAAAATAAATAATTAAACTCTTTTTAAAAAATACTAGGAAACCAAATTCAACAGCATATTAAAAGGATCATACACATGGTAAAGTAGGATTTGTTCCTAGGATGCAAGGACAATTCAGTATATTCAAATCAATAAATGTGATATACCACATTAATAAAATGAAAGAAAAATCACACTATCATCTTAATAGATGCAGAAAAAGCATTTGACAAAATTCAAAATCTTTTCACATTAAAAAAAAGCTTTCAGCAAATTGGGCATACAAAGAACATATCTCAAGATGACAAAGACCATGCAATGTGCCCACAGCTGACACCATATTTAGTGGTGAGAAGTTAAAATCTCCTTCTTGCAAGACAAGGGTACTCGCTCTCACCATTCTTATTCAACATAACACTGTAAGTCCCATCCAGACTAATTAGGCAAGAGAAAGAAATAACAACATACAAAAGAAAGAAGTAAAATGGCCTCTGTTTGGTGATCTTGTACAAAGAAAATTCTAAGGACTCCACCAAAAAGCTGTTAGAACTAATAATCGAATTCAGCAGTTTTAGGATACAGAATCAACTTACAAAAATCTTTTGTGTTTTTATGAACCAACAATGAACTATTTGAAAAAAGATGAAAAGAATCCCATTCACCATAGTATTAAATATAATAAGATATTTAGGAACAAATTTAACCAGGGAAGTGTAAATCATCTGTACACAGAAAACTATAACACATTGATAAAAGAAATTGAAAAAGACATAAATAAATGGAGAGATACTCTGTATTCATGAATCAGAAGAATTAATATTGTTAAAATGTTCATACTACCCATAGCCATCTACATATTCAATGTAATTTCTATCAACATTTCAATGACATTTTCCACAGAAATAGAAAAACACAATTTTAAAATTCATAAGGAACCACAAAGTACCCAAAATAACGAAAGCAATCTTAAGAAAGAAGAACAAAACTGGAGGCATCACACTTTCCAATTTCAAACTGTATTATAAAGTCACAGGAATCAAAACAGTATGGTACTGACACAAAAACAGACATATAGACCAATGGAACAGAATGGAGAGCCCAGAAATAAAACATGTGTACATGGTCAACTAATACTCAATAAAGCATCCAAGAATACTAATAGGAAAAGGATATTCTCTTCAATAAATGGTGTTGCAAAAACTGGATATTCACATGCAAAACAATGAATCTGGACTCCTATCTTAAACCAGTCACAGAAATTAATAGATTAAGGACTTAAACCTAAGACCTGAGACCATAAAACTTCTAGAAGAAAATATCAGGGAGAAAAGCTGCTTGACATTGATCTTGGCAACATTATTTTTTTTGATATGACACCAAAAACACAAGCAACAAAAGCAAAAATCAACAGTAGGACTATAGCAAATTAAAAAGCTCCTGCATAGCAAAATAAACAGTTACAAAATGAAAACACAACCTACAAAATGGGTAAAAATGTCTGCATGCCACATAGCTGCTCAAGGGTTAATATTCAAAATGTATAAAAAACATATATGACCCAATGGCAAACAAAAATCAAAATAGCAGATGGACAAAGAAGTTTGACATTTCCTCAAAGAAGACACGCAAATGGCCAGTACATAAAAGATGTTCAACATGACTGATTATCAAGGAACGTCAAATGAAAACCACAGTGAGATATCACTTCCAACCTGTTCAATGGTTGTTATCAAAAAAGTGACAGGATCGAGCAAGAAAAATAAAAAACGCTCATAGACACAGACAACATTACGGTGATTGTCAGGAAAAAAAGGGGGGGGGATGGAGGGAGGAGGTAGAAGAAGGTAAAGGGTGGTGGTGGAAGGAGACTTGACTTTGGGTAGTAAACCCAATGCAATATACTGGTGGTATATTATAGAAATGTACCCTTGAAACCTATATACTTTTGTCAACTTATGTCCCCCCAATAAATTCCATAAAAATTTTTTAAAGGCAAGAGATAAAAAATGCTGGAAGGGTGTGGAGAAAAGTGCACCATTCCTGGGGCACTATTGGAGGAAATGAAAGCTGGGATAGCTACTGTGGAAAACAGTATGGAGGTTATTCAAAAAATTAGAAGTAGAACTGCCTTATGATTCAGGAATCACATTGCTGAGTATCTACAAAGGAAGTGAGAAGATCTCGAGGAAATACCTGCACGTACATCTTCATTGCAGCGCTATGCACAACAGCTAAGAGATGGAAACAACCTAAGTGTCCTCAGTGAATGAATGGATAAAGAAGATGTGGTACTTAAATATACAAATACCATGGAATATTGTTCAGCCATTACAAAATGGGAAATTTTTCCATGAGACAACATGAATGGGACTGGATAGCCATCCCTCATTTATTCATTAGAAATAAATCAGACAGAGAACAACACATACTATATGATCTCACGTATATGTGGAATCTAAAAACTATGAACTCATAGAAACAGAGTAGAATGGTGGTTGCCAGGGGCTGAGGGGTGAGGATACTTGCCAAGTATAAAAACTTTCGGTTACAATAAACAAGTTCCAGAGATCCACAGTATAGTGTGGTGACTATTGTTAACAATACTGTATTTTATACTCAAAGGTTGCTATGAGGGAAGAGCTTTTGTTTTCTCACCATAACAACAGTAACGAAACAATAATTGGGTGAGGTAAAGCATGTGTTAACTAACCTTATTGTGGTAAACATTTCACAGTATATATGCTTATCAAAAAACACATTTTCACCCTAAACTTATGCCATGTTATATGTCAACTATATCTCAATAAAACCAGGGAAATTAAAAAGGAAGAAATAAACTGAAAGTCTCTGGTAATTAAAAAAAATTGTATTAGCAATATGGTAGACTGAATTATTTGTTCAAAATATTTGCTGCATCTATTTGCCAAGCCCTCCTAGCAGGAGGAACACATTGTCTCCCATTATTTTGAACAAATGATCAAATGGAATTCTGCTTTCCTGCCCAAGTGTCTATAATGAGATCCTCTTAGAGCACTTTAAGATGCCCCAAATCTAAATCTTTGCCTCAGAACACTGCAGTTTTCTTCTCCCACCAGCAGCTATTGTCAGAAGCACAGCAATCATCACTGAATGGGCGTTTTCATGGTGAAAAATCTCTACGTCTCCAGAAAGCCAAACTCTCAGGCAAACGCTTAACTATTTCTGTCCTTCGCAGCCATCCTCACCACTGATGGTACCAGCTCAAATCACGATTACAGTGCTTCTCCTCCTACAATAGTTAATTCCCTAGCAATTCACAATATAGCTTTTTTTTTGTCAGTTGGGCAGCTGTGTGCCACACCCTGCTATTAATTTTTATGAGTCGTGGATGTTGGTTTTCCATTTGCTCTTACACATGGTTTTCTGATGCTGACACTGGTTTTCGCAGGCTGGTTAGTTTATTTTCCTTATTTGTTAGAAGCAGGTCAAAAATCATTCGAGGGGAAAAATAATAGAAGGCTATAATTTCAGTTGGAGTCACATATAAGTAAAAAGGAAAAGTTTGAAATCAAAGGCACACACTCCATTTTCCCTTAACATTTACTTCCCAAATCAAAGCCAGAACTCGGATCACCGGGATTCAGCCCATCTCTAATGAAGGAGGCAAAGTTCCACGATGAAGCCGGAGCGGAGCCAGGAAGCATCTTATGGTCTTGAGTAGAAAGAAGCTTATGGTGGCAAACAGCAGTTGGTGCCAAGCATCTGCTATTACTGTAAAAAGGCCAGGGAAGGCTGCTGCCAGGGCCTGAGCAAGCCAGGCAACCTTGCTGCCTGAGCCCACAGAAGACGCTGGTGGAGGGTCTCACGCAACGTCCTTACGGCGCTCGCCATGCCACTAATACATGGACTGATTGTACGGCTTTAGCAATAATTAACTTTTTGGTCAATATTTTGTCTGGTCAGAGATGGAAAAACTGTGTTTTTAACAATATTATGAGTGTATATTCTTGGCCTTGAAATGGAGAGGAAAGTAGAAATCTCTAAAACTAAAGATCCCGTGTATTTTGAACAAAGCTAATTTCCTGGAATAGCCTTGTGCTGCAGAGAAGCTATGAGGCTTCTATCTTTCTATCACCTTTATGAAGATTTCTCTCATTGCTTTACTCTTTAGACCCTACCCTTTCCATTACTGTAAGGCAATCAAAAATATCCAGCGCACAGACACTGGTAGTTGTATTCAGATCCCATCTAGCCGAAATTTGAAAATTGAAATTGTCTCCCTGATTAAGGGAAGAACTGAGCAGTGTCCGTGGACTTATCAAAGCATACAATGGTACTTAGCCATTTTGACTTATGACTCCAAAGTTTAGAGGAAGAAGGCTTCTAACCTCCTAGTTGCCTCAATTTACAAATAAGCAAGATGATGCTATAGTGAGTGTCTGAGGTATTTGCTTGCACCACATCCCTTTACTCTTCTGGTGACAGGCTCCACTTTGCTAGGGACTGAACCATAGCACCCTGCACCCTCTTCCTGCCCTCACCAATGGTTTTAAGCCAAGTAAGCCAGTCAAGTGCTTTCCCTATGTTGGAGTCAAGTCCCCTCTACAGCAGAGTCCCAGAGGGACAGTTTATCAATTCCAGGCTCAAAGATCCCTGGAGCCACTTTCTTCGCCAACCTGGTTGCTCACTTTTTCCTTTGATTTTTGTGAACCCACATTTCTTTCCAAGAAATCCACCCTGCCTCTCCCTTAATTTAAATTTTGCTTGAGTTAGCCAGAGTTGCTTTCGGTTTCTATAACCAAAGAAACTGATACAGAGACCCTGTCAAAGGTGGGGAAGAAAAATCTCACTGTTCACCTCTGACCATGCTGTATGCAGCACAAAGCTGGTTTTATAAGCAGGCAGAGCAGGTGGCCAGCATGCAGGGTAAATAACACCCTCATACAGCCAAAAATTACGCTTTTAACTAAGTAACCTTACCCCAAATGCCACCAATTTAGAATTAAGGGTGGTCCTCTTAAAATGAGCCTGTGACTTATTCATCAGCCAATCAAGTTGATCGCTCATTCTAATATCCAACAAGGCTTTGCTAGATAGAAACATGAGTGGGAAGGGGACAGAGAACAGAACAGAGGGTGGACACCACAACGGACAGTCTGGGATAACCAGAGGTGTCATGAGGACCCTGGTGCAAGCAGGAGCACCACCCTGTGACCCAGGGGCATGGGACAGTCCACCCTGCCTTAGGAGCTTATCGGATCTTGCTGAGAAGCTTGCAGCCCCCACCGATGGTGTGCCCTCTCTCTGGTCTTACTACCTCTTTTTCTCAAATCTACCTTCCCTCCAGAGGTCCATGATCAATTTTAAATAGAAATTTGGTCATCACTCATCTGTTTTATTACTGATGCACTGCCTCAGCCACAGGGTCCCTCAGCATGGCCTGGAAGGCCTTTCATGATCCCACTCTTCAGCCTGTTGTTGCTGCCCCGTATTCACCCACGTTCCAGCTATTCCTAACCACTTGTCTTTTCCTGCACCTGTTCTACTCACCCAGCCTTTGTGCCTCTGTGCATGCTTCCCTGCCGTCCAAAATGCCACTCCTCACATCTCACTGGCTTCACACTAGTCGCAGTACAAACACAGGTATCACCATTACCAGTGGGACTCCCAGGACCTTGGGTTAGAGCTGGGTATCTTTTTTTCTGTTCTCCTACATTATCCTTGGAATTTGACTTTTAACTAAACTAAACGCAAAAGACTTTAATTGTCCTTTTTGTCTTCAGGGCTGAGGACTGTGTCATTTACCTGTGAATCCTCCTCACCCAGAATATAGTGGGATCTCAATAAATGTTGTTAGGTAATGAAATTTGATGTTCAAACCTGAATTTAATTTCCCTCTTTTTCTTTAAGAAATCTCTTCTTCACCACTAGTCTTTATAAATGATAGCATTATTCACCCATCAACTGGGTAGAAGATTTAATCATATTTAACTCTTCTCTGTCCCTTGTCCCTCTCTACCTTTAGCATTCTGCATGCTTAGCGGGCCAACACCCTAACCAAAGAATTACAAACATTTAGAGCCCATAAGGAGAAACTATTCTCTTCTTTCCTGTTTCCATATGAGTTTACAAGGGACCATGGGTCTGCATTACCCACAGCAATGCCCTTGTCATTTGAGTTTTCTGATTTGAACTTTGGCTCATTAAAAATAGTAGTAAGTTATTCTGCTGTCCATTTGCTGAGGGAACCAAATCCTCTGGGTTTACTGATAAAAGCTTTAAATGGCACCACATATCTCCAAGATAGGAACATCCGTGGCAATAAAATTATCACCTCAACCCGGGAAGAAGGGACAAGACCTAAATTGGAGCTGGCGGGATTAACGTGGGGGAAGGCGGGAGCAGCTGGTAGACATTCTACCTTGAGCACACAGCATTCAGAGTTTAAGATTAGCTTGTCAGAGACCTTCCTTAAAACCACACGCTCCTTTCACTCTTTTCAACAGCTGAGGCTTCCAGCTGAGAGACAGAATACTTGCCTATCTTAGAATATTTCCCTGCCCTGTGATTGATATGTTCGCCACTGCTGCTGGGATGGAGGGGAGGGGCGGGGGGAGCACTCATACATCACCAGAAGAAATGTGAATTGCTGCAGTCTTTTCTGGACAGCAATCTGGCAATTTCTTTTAAAACTAGAAGTACACATACCCTTTGACCCAGCAATCCAACTCCTAGGAACCTCTCCTGCAGAAATAAAGGCATGAGTATGTAGGGAAATAACGGGCCAATATTCACTGCGCACACACCCACACAATGTCCCAGCCAGCGCCCGCTCTGATTGGTCTGTACCTGTGCCATACCGGTTGTTAAATATTTTTAATGCCACCTCTGGATATATAAATAAAATTTTACATAAGTGAGATTTTAAAAATTATGAGCCCCCTTTTTCCTCTACAAACTGTGTGTGTGCACATGTGCCCTGCTTTCTTCCACCCCCTCTGCATGCCCTTCTCGCCAAGTAATCGATGTTCTTTAGGTTTTTGTGCTCATATAATTCATATATAAATATATGCACTTATGTACATAGATTTTGGGAGACTTAGTTCATAAAAAAAATTGACCATATTATATATTCTCTTCTGCACCTTGCTTTTCTCTGTGGCTTTAGAAACCCTTCCAGTTAAACTAGAAACTCTGAACTCATTCTCACTAATTTCCACATAATATTTACGGCTGCATGTATCACAATGTGGCCAACCATTCTCAGATGTGTAAACATTTGCTCTGTTTCTCCCTCTATGACAAAGAGAACTGCGATACCCATCCTTACATTATCAGTCTGTAGGGAGATGTTTCCACTGCTGAGGCAGAGCATGTGTTCGTATTTTTACCAGCCCTTTGAGTTTTCATCTTTCTGAAATGCTTTTTCCCATTTTTATGGTATGTTCTTTTTAGAATTGATATGGAAGAACTTCATATATTCACATATTGTTTCTCTCTCACATGTATTGCAGATTAAGTCATTCTCACTCTTTTGTTTACCTTTTACCTTGCTTAGGTATCTCTTACTGTACAGACATTCTTCATTGTTATGTAACCAAAAAATCAGTCTTTCTTTTTATGGCTCCTAGGTTTTCTATCTTGGTATAAAAGTCCTCACCCCAAGCCTATATGTTATATATGCTCTCCGAAACTTTCTTCTAAGAGTTTTGAATTCATTTTGAAAATTACATCAGTAGAGTAAAGAAGTATTTGACCTTATTTTTCTTCTAAATGAATGAGGAGAGAGAGGGAGGAAAGGAAGAAACAGAAAAACATTTCTAGCCTTTCTCTTTAGTTGCTCTAATATTTTTAAGCTATTCCTATGAAATTATCTTTACAGAATATGCACTTATTCACTATTTTGGAGAAATTGACATTTGTATGTGTTCGGTTTTTTTCACCCAGGAATAAGCTATGTCATTCCATTTTTTAAAATTCTGGATCCACAAACTGCAGCCCATTGGCCAAATCCAGCCATGGGTAGTCATTTCTACACTGTCTCCAGCTGCTTTCATGCTACAGCTGCAGCTGCGCAGGCGCAGAGCTGAAGATCTGCTATGGAGACAAGTGCCACAAAGCCCCAAATGATCACTATTTGGACTTTTACAGAAAAAGTTTGCAGATACCTGGTTTAAATTATAATTTATGTTCTTGAGTAAAATTTTATAGTTTTACACATAAGTGCCTTTCTTGTTAAATATATTTCTAGGTATTTTCTAACCTTGGTTATAATGGAGTCATTTCAATAGCATATTTTCTCCAGTTCTATTTCTGACTAATTACTGCTATACATAGAATAGAACAACACAAATTATGGTTTTTGTTTTACGTGCCAGGTCTTGCCCTGAGCACTTTTTACACATTACAATTCATTGAATCCCACTGGCAGATGCAAGTGACAGCCTTCTGTGGACTTCGCAGTCCCTCTCCGAGGTCCCTGGTTAGGCTTCTCTTGTCCTCCAATCTTCCCCTTTTATTTCTTCAACTTCTCCCACAGTTCTGTAAGATCTTACATCATGTCACTCAGCGCGGTGCTGTTTTCCTGCCCAAATTCTGACTGCTGCACATTTTTCTTCTTTCTGAGCTCTTCCCACTTTGCCTTCTTTATCCTTTTCCAAATTTTTAAGTTGAATACATAGCACATTGGTTTCCAACTCTTCTTGTTTTCTAATAAATATTTTAGAGTTACACATTTCCATATGACAATTACTTTAGCATCTCACACAAATTTTGACATGTAATCTGTTCAGTTTTTTTAGTTCTAAATGTCTTTCAGTTTCCCTTATGATTTTATTTTTAACAAGGGTTATATATTAATAGTGGATGAATGTAGTCTATAATTTATATCTTTTAAATATTTACTGGTTTGCTCATGTTCTCTATTTCTCCTTGTACAGATTTTGGCATTTCTATGTTTCTGGAAATGACTTCATTTAATCCGTATTACTAAATTCATTAACATAAA
Source organism: Anoura caudifer (assembly GCA_004027475.1). NCBI lineage: Eukaryota > Metazoa > Chordata > Mammalia > Chiroptera > Phyllostomidae > Anoura > Anoura caudifer. The sequence continues at coordinate 81,527 of PVKU01004139.1, forward strand.
ATTATTAGTACAACATAATGGTAGAGAACAATTTCACAGTTGAGTGAATTCTTTTACTTAGCTTTTGTGCCTCTTAGTTTCTTCAATTGTAAAGTAGAAATAATAATGGATTCATTTCATAGGATTTGGGGGGATTCAATTTACTTAGAGCTGTTCTTCATACATTCTAAGCACTTAACTGTTAGTAATTTTTAAAAGATTTTATTTATTTATTTTTAGAGAGAGGGGAAGAGAGGGAGGAAGAGAAACATCTGTCCGTTGTGAAATGACACCCAACCAAGTAAGCCACACTGGCCAGGGCCTTAACTTTAGTTTTATGCTCATTTTATCATCATTACTTACTCCTCGGGATGTACTGAGGCTTCCTATGTACACAGTCAAGTTTTGTAAATATTCTGAGTGCACCAAAATGGGTATTCAGAGCTGCTGGGAGTTCTATAAATAACAAATAGTTTGAGCATATTAATTGTATCAGGGTTTCTATGTCTTGGCTATTTTTTTCCTAGCTCATTCCAAAAGAATTGTGTAGTAAGTCTAAAACTATAACAATTGATTCATATATTTCTCTCCACAATTGTTGTATTATATATTTTGAGGTTATAGTATTAGATGTAAATATTCATAATTATTATATCTTCTTTTATTATTTTTATTAGAATGTGACTTCTTTCATCATTGTAGTTTTTTCACTGTTCATCACTTTACGCAGGTGGCTAGAACACTTTCTTCTTTTGATTAATACTCTTCCGTTTTTTCTCATTCTTGTTCTATTTTGTTTTTCAGTTTCTGCATCTCTTTAAGTTCTATCTTTTGGACATTGATTGATATTTGTTGAGATTTTCAATTCAAACCAAGAGCTCTATCTTTTAATTGTTGAGGTTAGCCTGCTGAATATATAAACTCATTGCAATTACTATTATAGTACCACTATTTCATTTTACATATTCTATATCCCAGACTTTGTTTTGTTCTTTCTCTTCATTGTTTTCTAATGAAGTGAACAACGTTTGTTTTCCCAATGATTTAAACTTTATTACATTCTGTTTACTTTTGCAGAGATTGTCTTCAACTCTAGATTCAAATGTAATGTTCCTCAAATTTATCACTCTCCGCATCTCCTTCTCAATAAGGCGGTAACTCAGCACACATTCACATTTCTGTGACTTTTGCCACCCCCCCTCCCACAAGGTCAATATTGTCTAGAATTTCACTTCTGGATTACATTACAAACCTCAGGCCTGGGCTTTAAGCAGTGGGCATGCCTCTTCCAGGTTTCATTTCCCCTTTATACCAGTGGGAAACTATGGAATCTCAGTTGAGATCATGTAATGATGGTGCCCTAGGAGATGGCAGAGCAACAGGATGAAAGGAAATAAAGTCCCTGATATAAATAGCATGTATCATATATATATGTATATATGTGTAGTATCTGTGCATTGCATAAACATATTTATTTATTTATCATATTTAATATATAGAATAATCAATTCCCAAAATATGGTCTTGTTCCTAGGAGCCTCTCAAGAAGCCCACAGGTAAAAACTGGTTTTGTGACTCCCAGCCAAGATGGAGACATAGGTGGACACACTGCGCTTCCTCGCACAACCAAAATTAAAGACAACAAAGATATAGAAACAAGGAAGCAACCGGAACTGATAGAAAATTGAACTGTACATACCGAAGTCCAACAACCATTCATCCAGACCAGTAAGAGGGGTGGAGTCTGGGCAGGAAAAAGTGGAGATTGGTGACCGGGCCCGCAGGCAGCAGCGGCTGGCAGCCCCCAGGTGCACAGTCGGTGGCTAGCAGATCCTGGGCACGGGACGGCAACGGTGCAGACCCAGTGAGGCTGCGCAAGGCGGCTGGCTGACCAGGTGGTCCCACATTTGCGCGCAGACAATCCAGGCAAAGGGGAAGCGGCAGAAGGGACTAGAATCCGAAAGAGAGTGCAGCTAGCGCCATTGTTTCCTCTCAGACCCCGCCCCCACATAAGCGTCACTACCCAGCGACGGGGCTGCCCCGCCCTGGGGAACACCTAAGGCTCCGCCCCTTACTACATAACAGCCATGATCAGATTAAAAAAAAAAAAAAATGGCTCAAACGTGAGAACAAATCAAAGCCCCAGAGCCAATTCATCTAAGCGACCAACAGATAGCCAGCCTATCAGATGCACAGTTCAAATCCCTGGTGATCAGGATGCTCACAGAATTTGTTGATTTTGCTCACAAATTAGATGAACAAATGAAGGCTACAATAAGTGAAATGAAGGAAAAAGCACAGGGAGCCAATAGAGATGGGAGGAAAACTGGAACTCGAATCAATGGAGTGGACCAGATGGAAGAAATAAAGAACCAAACAGAAAAGAATTAAGAAACAAGAATTCAAAAAAATGAGGAGAGGCTTAGGAACCTCCAGGACATCTTGAAACATCCCAAAATCCAGATTATAGGGGTACCAGAAAGGGAAGAAGAAGAGCAACAAGTAGAAATTTATTTGAACAAATAATAAAGGAGAACTTCCCCAATCTGGCAAAGGAAAGAGACTTCCAGGAAGTCCAGGAAGCTCAGAGAGTCCCAAAGAAGTTGGACCCAAGGAGGAACAGCCCAAGGCACATCTTAATTACATTACCCAAGATTAAAATGAAGGAGAGAATCTTAAAAGCAGCAAGAGAAAAGGAGACAGTTACCTACAAAGGAGTTCCCATCAGACTGTCAGCTGATTTCTCAAAAGAGACCTTCCAGGCAAGAAGGGGCTGGAAAGAAGTATTCCAAGTCATGAAAGGCAATGACCTACATCCAAGATTGCTCTATCCAGCAAAGCTGTCATTTAGAATGGAAGGGAAGATAAAGTGCTTCTCAGATAAGGTCAAGTTCAAGGAGTTCATCATCACCAAGCCCTTATTATATGAAATGTTAAAGGGACTTATCTAAGAAAAAGAAGATAAAAATATGACAGTAAAAAGACAGCAAACTCACACCTAACAACCACAGATATTAACAACCACACCTAAAACAAAAGCAAACTAAGCAAATGACTAGAATAGGAGCAAAAACACAGAAATGGAGATCACATGGAGGGTTAGCAACAGGGGAGTGGGTGGAGGAGAGGGGGAAAAGGTACAGAGAATAAGTAGCATAGATGGTGGGTAGAAAATAGACAAGGGGAGGGCAAGAATAGTGTGAGAAAAGTAGAAGCTAAAGAACTTATGCACATGGACATGAACTAAAGGGGGGAATGTGGGAGGGAGGGGGTGTGCAGGGTGGAGGGGAATGAAGGGGGGGATGGGACAACTGTAATAGCATAATCAATAAAATATATTTAAAAAACTGGTTTCATAATAACACTAAGACATTATTTGCATTTTTCATTTTTTGGCATTTGCGCTGATGAGCAAAAGAAATGGTGGGTGAAGTTGTCCAGCACAAATCAAGGCAGAGCACTGGGCTGTGCTGGTAGTCACATTCCCTGACCGCTCACCTGCAATAAAACAAAAATGTTTGTTTCACTTACCAGTATCCTGATGGAGCAGCAAAAACAATTAATTTAAAAAAAAACTTAACCCTTGAGCACATCTTTTCAATATTCTGCATGACAAAATGTGCAAAAATACTTCTGCTACCTATGAAGGTGAGACGATTGCCTGGAGGAATGTTACCTGTGTGCCTGAGACAGGAGCTGAGCTAGTACGCACACTCACACACACCCAGGAGAAGACGTGACAATGTTTCTTGCTAAAGATAAAATACAACTTTTAAACAAAAATAGAATTTTAAGCTGGATCCCCTTCTTAATCCTTAAGGATTTTCTGATGAAATCATTGATGGTATTAATGAACCTAGTTTTCTGATAATGTAAAATGATTTTGTCAACATTTGGAAGATCTGCAAACTTAATGAATCAATATTTTCTGGATTAATCATGCATGACATTACAAAACCATACATGGTCTTTTACCTGTACATGAGTAAGAGATTCCTTCAAAATACACAAGAAGAGATCAGTGGATTTTAGTGCAACTGAGTATGAAAGGTTTATTGAGATAGTTCAGATTCCACATTGCAACACCATTTAAGAACATACCGCTCATCAAGTTTTCATATAGTATTAAAGAAGAATATCCACAGTTGTCTGAAAAGGCTGTTAAAACACTCCTCCTTTTCCAGCTACATATGCTGTATGTACAAGGCTGGGTTTCTCTCACATACCTCAACTAAAATCAACACATTACAGATTTAGTGCAGAAGCAGAATATGAGAATACATTTTTTACCTACTAAGCCAGGCATTAAAAAGATTTAGAAAATGGAGAACATTGTCACTCTTTGCTATGCTTTGTTTTTTAAAATATAGTTATTTTTATAAAATATTTATTAACCAATAATGAGTTACTATTTAAAATAAATTAATGAATATTTTAAATTATCTGTTTTAATGACTGATATGTAAATACAGAAATATTATTATCCACATGTTCTAATATATAACTATATATACTCACATATAACCAGTATGTTCTAACTCTTATACACAAAAGCTATTGGGGACCACAATAATATTTAAGAATGTAAAGGAGTGCTGAGACCAAAAAGTCGGAGAATCACCAACATATGCAGAGATATACTCTCATCTCAAATCACTGGATGCAACACTGTCTGTTAAATTGAGATTGTGTGTGTGTGCAATGATGTGATTGGAGTCTTCTATGTCCTTGGTAATTTTTGACAACTAGATTTATCAGTTGTGAAATAAGGTAGAAATATACCTCACTACAAGTTTAATTTTTCAAAATTTTCTTGTATTTTATTTTGCTTTGCATATTTAGCTCCTACCTGGCTTGGTGCGCATGGATTTTCTTTATTGTTATACATGTTCAGAAACTGCACATCTCAACATTATGTATGTCTCTTCTTATCCTGCTGCATCTTTTAACTCATCTTTTATGATATTAATAGTGTCACTCATGCTTTCTTTTTATTTTCATGTACCTGATATCTT